>JAKEEE010000099.1:600000-869913 GCA_021498325.1 Bactrocera minax
ATTATATAAGCTTACATCGGCTGGTGCGCTCAGTTGTCGGATGGAGTTGCGAAAGCAAACAAATTACCACATTAATTATGTTAAAATTGTAAATCTCCATTTTCGGCGCACACATACAAATTAACTTTGGGACAAAAAGAACAAACCGCTCAGCTCGCTTGGCGGACAACAAAAACAAGTGCAACAACAAAAATCCGAAAAACAATCAAAAAAAAAAAGTGAAAACAATTACCGCAGACTTTAACAGGCATACATTCAGGCGCATCGACAACAAACAAATATGGGCAAGCATATTTAAATAAATTTCTCTTTAACTACAAGCATTTGCAAAACTATAGTATTGGTTGCAACACTACACTATACTACGACCAAACCCCTCCCCTACTTCTCTAATGCAAACATAAATCGCGGCACTCGGAAAATATTGCCTACATTCAGGCGCTCCGGCTGCGAAATTTGCAAAAGTAGCGAATTTACAAGCGCGCGCAAAAATAAAAATATGGAAAATAGTATGACAAAGGCTCGCAAGTCCTCCGAAAATCCATCGCACTGCGAAATTGCCGCAAAATGTGGCATGCACAAGTTCGCACATAAACAAGGATATTTGCATCGGCAAATATGTGCGATTTTACGCCTGCATATTTTGTGTATTTTATATATAGAACGTGCATGTGTGCATATATATATGTATGTGTGTGTGTGGGTGTACACCCACTTAAGCGTGGCTTTGGGCGCAAGTGTGTGAATCGCATGCAGGAATATGAATATGGATATGAATATGCTCTTCGCCAAATTCATGAACTTGCTCATCCACGTACGAATACACTCGAGGCAGCACAAAATGCACTGTATATTTATTAAACCAGATAAGTACAGTGTGTGCACAAAGTAGGCTGACAAAAATGTGGTTTCATTGCGTGAAGAGTAGTGGGAATGCAATTAGAGCATGCCTAGAGCAAGGCTTACTTCAAAAACGATTCTGGTGAATATTGTTCACATCTATAATCTATAATATTGCTGATACTGGCATGGTAAGATTCTTCTGTTCTACTTTATATCATGATTCTCAAGGAATGCTAAAAAGCAGCGGTGTTTGCCCTTAAAATGCCTTCAATGAAACATTTTTGTTTGTGGTCTCTTACACTTATTTGCTTTTGCCAGAAGTCGGCTGCAAAATTACCTGACTTACACACGAGTTTTTGTGATTATATATATATATTATATTATTGATATATATATATATATATCAATCTGAGTGCGTTAAGGATCAGGTTTGGCGTTCCAAACTCAAGGTTAACTTTTCTTTTGAATTATTGATACAAAAAAATTAAGAATTCACCTTTTCGTTTATGTATGCACACTTTTCGCACACACTGTAGTTTACATGTGCGCCTAACATGGTGCGGCGTTGGATTTGCACGCCTTCGCAGATATGCAATTTGTTATCGTTGGCAGTTTATTTGCAGTTTTATGGTTTTCTCTCAGTTTTCTCGCTTTGCTAAGCTTTAGTCTAGTTGTGCGGCGTCATAACTAACTTCTGCGTTGCACAGCTAATGGTGCGCTATTCGAATATATGCAGAATAAATGCGCGTATACTTTGGCAACTCTGCGAAAAACTTTGCAGGCGACTAAGCTAAACCACTTTCTATGGAAACCTGAGTTCATTGTCATCATAATTATAAGTTTTTAATTGCAAATAATGAGTGCGATGAAGAGGTATTAAAAAAAATACGGCAATAAATAGGGAGTGCAATGTACTGCGTATATTAAGTAAATGTAGGTAGTAAGAAATATTTCGCGGCAATCATTTTAATTTCTATTTTAACCAAGCCCTCCATTTTGTTTGAGAAAACCTCCTCCTGAACCTCTGTTCAGAACATCTGTTGCTTTGCTGATTAGTTCCATAGTAATGAGAAAATGCGAATGGTAAACTGATTTAACGTTTCACTGCAGTGTGGATAGCTTATACTAGGTTAGGATTTTGGACCTAGGCACCGTGACGAACATCACAACAACATCGCTTCTTTTTAATGCCAAAAAAAGCCTAAGTATGGATCCTCAGATATCTACGAAGCTCTTTGAGCCTGTCATAAATATTAAGCATGGAGGCGGATGGCGGCTAAGTATCGACTCCAGCTAAATCGCTCGGTTACCCACTGGTATGACGTCCGAGATGTTTCAACTTTGGTCTGCTGAAAGCTGAACGGTCGAGCAAAAAGTGTCTAGATGTTTCCTCCACGTTTTACCCCAGACAATTTTGACACGTGACGTCCGTGATTTTTAGCCCACCACATGCCTCTGCCACATGTTTGCCTCTCCCTCACTCACACTCCTCTCACAATCATATTTAAGTATTTCAATAGAAGTAAAATGAATTATATTATGCAACAGCATCAATTCGAAAGCATTTGTATTTGGAATTCATAAACGAATTGCCTTTATGTTCACCCAAAATTGTTGTGCGCACAGTTCCAGCCCTTCGCTACCTCACCAAATTGCCACTGGTAACAACAACAACAACAATAAAGTGACTGTAACTGAAATTCGGCGACACCAAATTGCATGTACTATGGCGCATGCATTGGCAATATGAACTAGAAATGAGCAGATCGGTGTAACTGTAATACTGATAGTATTGTTTACAGTTATTTGTATGCTTGTTTAGCTGCCACAAAACATTGCGGTTGCGGTGGCAGCTACACTTTTCAGCTAAATGTGGGTGTTAACCGCTGCAGCCAAACGCGCGCACTATTGCGGCCGGCAACCCACACACACACACACACACACATACATACACACGTAAAAGCGAAGGCACAAAGTTTAGAGCTTATTTGCTTTGAACGTTGCTGCAAACCACACATACACACAAACATACACTCACATGCAGACATGTTGCAAGTATGTGTGTGTTTATTAGCGTGTGCATGTGTGTGTGCATGTATTGGTATTTGTTTGCGTTGCACTGTCAATTCCTAACAATTACTGTTGTCGGTAATTAAGATACGTTTGCTATTTTAACAAAATTAGTTGCAACATTTAGTTGTGGCAAGTACCACTACATTTATGTATGTGTGCTGGCGACACACACACACACCCCAGTGTGCATTTCGTACCTTTAAATACAGGTGTGAGTAGTGCGCAGGACTAATCACAGCACCACAAATACCCCGCCGTTGGCCTCCGATGCAACCGTGTTGAGGTGTGTGCGTGTGTGTGTGTGTGTGCGTGTGTGCATGCCATAGTTGGTAGCCTGTCTAATCTCATTAGCGTAGCGCCAAATTTTTGTTCACCAAATAACAAAAAGTTAGAAATCGTTGCGTTGACACCATTTCGGCTGGATTTAGTTGGTATTTGCGAATTGGCAACGAAATATTCAATTACCACACAGCTAACAAGTACTAGCAAATATTATATTGGGTTTGCAAAGTGGCAGGGCGGCTGCACTAGCTTTTGTGTATTTGAACGTGAATGCATTTCATTTGACACAAAAGTTGTAATGCAAAGCATCCGGATTAATGCTAATTTTAGTAGGGATTTTCGCTGGATTTGTTTATGCCAAAAATCTATTTGCATTGAAACTGTATTTATAAATATGCTGGTATTATATAATTGGCATAAAATATTTTTAAAGCTGAGTAGTAATTACTTACGACAGTTTAAGCTGCATTTATGTGACTGAGCAAATACGTAACACGCGGCAACAGAATAATTGGAGGAGGGGCTTATGGGATATTGCGGGTGGTTTTATTGATATGAAGGGCATGTAATAAATGATGTAGAATATAATTAAAAAGCTCTAGTCTGATGAGTACATTATGATTAGTCTAACTTTAGTGTACTAGAAGACCTTATAAAAGTGAAAATTTTTGCCCAGATAGATAACTACGGCATACTAAATTCACTTTTATTCGTCGCAAATCTTCAACATGAGTGAATAGGATGAAATAATTTTGATGAAGTGAACTTCAATCAAATGCACACACTTTACGCTTAAAAAGGTCAAAATTAAGGTCAATGAAAGTTTGTTGAAAGCTCAATGAAAGCTCAAAATACGTCGCAAATTTTCAAAATAAGTGAATAGGATAAAATAATTTCGGAAATGTGAATCGTAATCAAATGGATGTACTTTATACTTTCAAAAAAAAAAAAGTGCAATGAAAAGGCAATGAAAGCTCGATGAAAGCTCCAACAGCAATCTAAATATAAATCTGAGAATTTCTGTAACAAATTTACTAATATGCGAAGTATACAATTTGGCTGATTTATAATAGGCTCTAAATTTCAGAGAGAGAAAGGAAACAATCTGACGGTATAATCTGGTAATGAGAATTGATTTTCCGAAAGTCTCAAAAATTTTTTGATGCATATTTTTCTAATCTAAAATTCCTCTACTATTTCTTTCTTAAATATAAAACATAAATGTTGTATTTGTTAGTGTAAAGCTTAGTAAAACATATATGGTTATATAAAGCGTGCGTTGAGTTTCTCACAAATTTTAATAATTACTTCGAGAAGCAGATATGTATCTACCACATACATATTATCCATAATTCTCTACTCATGATCATTTTATTATTAGGCAAAGACGAGACGTTTCAAATTTTATCCCTAAGTGAAACTCATTTTTACACACAATTCGTTGGCATATCGCCCATTCTTCTTAGATCCAATCGCCGATAGCTTAAAAAGAAGAGCTTTAGAGAAAAGCTGTAAACTCTTAAAGTTGTGTGGTCGGGAGTTCGAATATCGGAAGGTAGGAAGGAAGGAAGAATTCTTTTCTTTAGGAAGAATTTTTCAAAGGGTGCGCTCCTAGAAAGTGTATTTTGTATGTGAAAAAGCTTTGTATTATTCGTAAATATCTTGAAATATGTAGCTTACCGTACAGGCAAACTATTGAAGACTTTTGACCTTTGGTAGTAAATAAAAATCTATTATTTAATGGAATTAAATGTTTAAAAAAGCAACAATATAGGATACAATTTAAAGGCAGAGCCAGAAGTATTTCAGATTTGCCCAAAATAGCACTTTTTATCAGAGATACCCTTAAACTGTAAAAGTTCTTGTATTATCGCCGCCTCCATAACGTTTTTTATGTTGTGCTAACTTTTTTCGTTGCTTCGCTTCAATCACATTTATCTATGCTTCGTTATATTTGTAGATTTGCCGCTGATACATTTGGCAACCCCTTCCATTTGGGTGCAAACAAGTATTTATTTGTCTATCATTTCATTTCAGTTAGTTCGCTTTTCCTATCTGCAAATAGCATCGCCAGCGACGACGTTCCTAAGCTCGTTGGCTAGGTGCGTCGGAGGGGGAGAGAGAGGGAGAGCGCGGCTATGGTGTGGTTGGTGCGAGTGCAAAGGACAACTGGCTCAACGCACTAGCGACTGTACTAAATGTGCAGCCAGAGAGCTTATCTACAACTCTGGCATCGCACCGCCGAACCCATAAGCCACTCGCTCGCTATTCGCTTGCTAGCGTTTGTTCGTTTGTTCGTTTGTTTGCCGAGTCGGTTTGTGAATGCGCTAGTTAGTGTGCCTCTTGCTCGCCATTTAACCAGCTGCCATAACCTCGAATGTTTTCACTAGAGCTAGGGCTTACTATTTGCTTGTTTGTTATCGTAGCTAAGCCATCTTCGCGCACGGAAATGGTATTTCATTCATTTTGATAGAGTTTCTTACCCCGGCGAAGTGGATTTTACGCCTTATAAATATTCTTCACATCTTCAAAGCAAAGAAAAAAAGAGAAAAGAAATAGAAATGAAGCAACAACAAAAAAGAGAAGCTAAAAGCGTTGCTGGCGGATTATGTTGGTGAGCGGAGAAGTTTTGGGTTGGGCAGGTCTGTGTGTTGTGGCAAAATATTTCAGCGATGCGTTAAACTGTGAAAAAATTGCTACTGAAAATTGTTCGATACAACATGAGCTCCTACTGATTTTAACATCTCGTTGCGCTCTGCAGGGCTCTAATTTGGTGAAATGAATTCTTTTATCTTTAAATAATAGTAATTCGATGTTTACATTCAAGAGTCTGTGGTGCTTCGCTGAGGATCTCAGATCCATCAACATTTTTGAATTGTCTTTAATTTTTAGATTTTTTTCGAATTTTTCGAAGACAAAGGTGCGCAAAAAACTGAACATTTTAATTATTTAAGTTAAAGTAATATTAATGATAAATAATACTGTTATTTAAAAAATTTTGACAACTTTGGTCCATCTTTTTGTAGCTTAGCAAAACACTATTGCTTACGTGTAATTTAGTAAAATGCATGTAATTTATCCAGAACTAGATGTCGCTCTTATTTCTTGAATTCAATATGTCTTCAGCCTTACAATAAATAGTAGTTTCTCGAAATAAAGACATTTTTTTCAATATCTACAAGCCAAAAGAAAAGAGGAAAACAAGAAGGCTGGATTCGCATACTATATATAGAGTACGTCCAATTTCGATGACTTTCAATAGAAATAAAGCAGCTTCGATGTGTAAGTCAAGCCCTCTTCTATGTCATATTCTTCATACTTGTTTCAAGCAAGCTTTAGTTCTTGCTCTATTGTTTAGAGT
Organism: Bactrocera minax; assembly: GCA_021498325.1. Taxonomy (NCBI): domain Eukaryota; kingdom Metazoa; phylum Arthropoda; class Insecta; order Diptera; family Tephritidae; genus Bactrocera; species Bactrocera minax. The sequence goes on from JAKEEE010000099.1 coordinate 606,560, forward strand.
TGCCACCTGTATTTACAAAAAAAAATTTCAATAAATTCGGAAAGGAAAATTCGCAATATTGTATGGCTGCAAAATATTTTCAAGAGCTTAATATTAAATCCGAAACAAATCACAGCATACTTGGCGATCATACAGAGAGATTTGAATATATGTTTCAGATATGTACTTCCAATGATCATAACCAAGTAGGTTCCATTTGTACTCATAAAAGTATGCAATCAGTAAGTTAAACCTTTTGCAAGAGCAGCTAAGATTTGTTTAAAAAGAAAAAAAACGTTGCCTACATTTAGGGTGTGCTGGATAAAGCTTGTTATTTGTTATTAGGCGTTTGAGGAGGCTTTGAATACATGCAGTATTTTTCTGGGATCGTAATCAATAATAAATTTCAATATTTTTTAGTAGTTCAAACTAACAAAATTAAGTGACAGAGTTTTAACGAAAATTAAAGAAAAAAGTTATGCAAGTATCTGGTAATAATTTTCTGAAAATAAATATCTGAAAAAGGTTTTTAGAAAAATTAATGAAAGCCATGAAACTTAATACTGTGTTTCCTTGCTAAATATTAAAACATATAAACACGAATATTGGTATACATATATATATATATACTGTTAAGCACATTTGATATTTCTAATGATGAATATGGGCGATTTCATAATAACCACATTGCAAACTGGAAGCATTTGTTATAGATATAGTAGCAGCATATATTTAGTCAACAATACACATTTGACAGAAAATTAATATGCATAATAACTATCATCATGGCAAGAGTTAAACACCTTTGTTATATAATAAAATATATGAAACCACAATTTGCATTGAAATTCTTCGGTCATTTGTTAAGTTTGATTATGCACAATTGACTAAGTTTCACTGAATATTGGTTAATTGCGCTGCTTAAGATTACACTTACGCACACACATACTTCATGCTAAACAACACGTATGTATGTGTGCTTTACCGTTGTAGAGAATGGAATTAGCTTTAGCGGTAAACCGCTGCATTCGTTGCCTTCAACCAACATATTGCATTCGGCCAATGGTGATTTTCAGCAATGCTTAGCATAAATTAAGAGTATATGTATGTAGGTATGTATGCATGTGTTTGTAATAAGCAAACAATATTGTTGGAGATTTTCACAGCCTCAGAAATGTCCAAATATTTCAAATTTATTTTGTTTATTTTGGAATTTGAATTACAATCTTAGCAATCGCCTCGAAGTGCAAGTGCATTCTCCTTGCAAGTGAGGTAAAGAAAATTGAGTAAACACAACTGTACACATGTGTGTGCGTGTGCGTGTATGTGTGTGTGTATGAACAGAGATGAAGACTTGTTGGCGTGCAGACGGCACAGACAGCAGCTGTCAGTTTGCTGCACCAGGTAAACAGATGTTGGGAAAATGTGAGCAAATCTGTAATAATTACTTCTGGGAATTAGACTTCGAATCTGCGTTACATCACACACACACACACACACATGCAACAATGGCACACATACATATGCATACACATGCGATAAATGCAAAAGCGTTGCATTTTGGGTAAATAACTTCACTCCTAGTTTATCGGCATAATATCTGAGGTACCTGGTACTCTATGTGAGTTTGGTAATCTTATAATGGCGTGCAAAGCAGTTTTGTAGAAGCCGCCTTTCGCATTGTGGTAAACTGCTCGGCCCGTTGTACTTGTGCAAGTTGATCCACATTCACATAAATAAATTAATATTTGCTTGTATTAATGCTTTGTAGCAGCGCAAATAATACTCGGTAGTCATTTCAAAACATTCAAACATATTTATTAAACAGTTATACATAGGTGTGTGCATCTTCCAACTGTTCAACAAAGGGAGCGTTCTACTCATTTTAAGCTGCTCTTCACGGCTGATGGCATTTCATTAGAAGTGTCCGCTTGTTAGAAATACACTCTCTGGTGTTTAACATTACTACTAAACCTACTAGAGGTCATATATTCGCCATTCGATGGCTATATACACGCTCACAAGCCAATGAACAGCGTTCAGGCATTTAACCAACTCGATGACAAGTTCTTATATTATATTTATAATTACATATTATATGTATAGTATATAGATGTTCCCATTCTTTTCGTTTTTTTGCCGACTTCTTGTGCCCTGCTTGCCACACTTCTTCTAGTCCTCCAAAACTAAAGACTTCGAGGTCTTCTAAGCCGTGGAAACTATTTGATAGATTATTGTTGGATTAGGCTTTGGCTAGGCTGGAACTACTATGTGCTGAATTGAGTCCTTTGCATAATAAATTTCAACTCTCAATATCCCAGGGGCTAGAAAGGTGGTGAGAAGGGATTCAGCTTTTGTCTTTATTTAAAAACTTTTCAAGATAGTACTTAAGACAAAGCTCGCAACTCTCAATTTTGGCCAGCATAAACAAAGAATTTAAAAGCTTAGCTGTTCTTATTAGATTTAAGGATTATCTTTCGATTTCCCTTGATCACGGCATCTGATGTTGCATGAGATCAGTTACCATAGGTCCAAGTATTGACTCGAGGCAATCAACTTTATACCATACAAAATGCCACTTTATACTCATTGGCTTACACATACATTAGTATAGAGCTAGCAGCTTTCAGCCATAGCAAATCTCACACTTGAAATAGACAGCTTTTATACTAAAGCCACACCAAAGGATGGCAATCGAGCGTATATAATGCGGAGGCTATTCGCATAAGCAAATTTAATCGCCGTGGAAACAGAAACCACCAACTCAAGACGGCCAGACAACGGCATATGAAGTTTATTGCTTTTGTACTGCCCAAGTAAGTAAGGACTTTGCACTTAAGCGCCGCTGTGTGTGCGTATGTGTATGTGTGTGTGCGGGCGTGTTTGTGTTTTTGCGTTGTATTGGTTACTTAATGAAGCTTTCAACACGACCGACGACCTGACCTGACAACAACACACATGCCACACACATACACCTGCACTAATGTGTGTGTATATATATGTAAGTGCGCATGCAACACAGTTAACTGCATAAGTGCTTAGAAAATGCGCGTAAGCTCATAAGACAAAAGATGAGCTTATGTCTCTTCATATTGTGAATGTGAATGTGAATGTGAATGTAATAGCTGTGTATTAGATAGTGTTACAGCAGTAATACGCAGCAAGCTGCAACAAATTGTTTGCTTAAGAAGCAGCAATCAACATTTCGAGTCAACAGACATTCCGATTTGATGGACTATTGCTGGGCAAATTTCATTTGCCGACTGTTGACAGTGCAGCAAGTCTTACTTGAAATTACATAGCCGCAGCGATAGCACAAAAGCTGCATACTCACACATTAGGTGTGTGTGTGTGTGTGTGTGCAACACCTCTTCTCCCCCCAATCTCAGGTCTTCGTGTAATTTGACATGCGAAGGATATGTGCGTAACCTTTTGTTGACATTGGATTTGTTTGAGTTCTAAAAGCTATGCCACACACTCTACCACACACACACACACACACATACACATATACACACGCTGCTGTGTGGGTGTACTCGTACATTTTAAGCCTGTTGCTTTAATTCGTCGCTCGTTTGGCTGCGCATAAATAATTAATTCCGTATTTTGTTTGCACACGATTGTTACATGTGCTCGTACACGAACCCAACCATATGCAAATACCGTTAAGCTTTGTGTATCTCTTGTGCTCGTTGTGTTGTACAAAATGTTAAATTTCCTTATGTATGCTCATGTATGTGATATGACGTAACGACAGAGCGTGAGATTTTAGGCATTGTCTTAAATATATTATTATTTAATTAATTTGTCAGAATTAAATGCTTATGCAATGCGAAAAATTTCTAAACGGACAACTTGACAAAGCAGACATATTTTAGCAGACAAGATGAACGTTGGGATTAAACTAATTCGAGAGAGATTTTCACATACCATAAAAATACCAGACGCAAAAGTATTATGCTGTGTGATTATGGCATATAGCTGGGCTAAGATTGGACATCTGGTTATCAGTGTGGACAAAAATATTTCCTACGACAGTGGTATCGATTAAGTCGGATAAAAGCTTCTCATATAACGGTTAAATTCGATTAATTTTCGAATAACCCAGAATAAAATAATTAACTAAGAAAAAAATTTTAACTCATTACTATAGAACAGTTGAATAATTCGACTTTAGCCACAGTACAGCTCATTCAAAAGGAACTTTATGTACAATTACCTTCTTTGAGCGATTTTAGCTGAATTTGGTGCGCAACGTTACGGCCAAAATTAGACCACGACCATACCTTTTGCCAACGTTACGTAAGTTCGAAACTCATTAGCTTATTTGACAATGCAAAAGCAATAATTGAAACACCCATAAAGATAACCAAATAAAACTTTAACTATTAGTACCAATGGAATGAGGCAACTCTTTTCTGATAGTAAGAGAGAAATCGGCCTTAATATCTTTACTTACAGCAAATATAAGAGTCCCCGTTACTCTTGTTGAATTTTTCACAAAATTTACTAATTTTTTTATAGAAGAGTTCTCGCAAAGTCCTTCTGACCTGAGCTTGACAGAAATATTGATTCGTAAGAGGTTTTAGTAAGCTTTTTGCGCTCAAAAAGAAATGCTTTTCTCTAGTAAGATCTAGTTCTCTCTAATCATGGTATCATCGTTATTCACTCAGCAAGTCTAAAAATGTTGCCTGTTGTCCCCTGGTAATGTTGTGTGGAAGGTTTCGAGGTAGAAAATCACAATATTTCGTTCGTTTAAAGTACTTACTTTCGCAAGGCTAAGATTGAAGCACCCGTTTAGCCATTCAGAGGAACTATGCGGTATTGAAATTAATCGCCTTAGCAAAATTGTAATGAGCTTAAGACGCTGCCGCTGATATATGAAGGTATAAGCGCATGAAGGTTATTTGTCCAAGTGAATCTCCTGATTGCTGCTTAGAATTAACCTAACCATTCTAACATGCAAATCAGTAAATGGAAGGAAATGGAAATTCCTTCGACATGTAGATTTGTTATTTGAATCATAGAAAAAATTATGGGCAATAAATATTTTTCATGCATATGAATCAATGCCATTTTCGAGATGACTGCAGAAGGATTGCATACGTACAATATTCCAGTGGAGAAGCAAAATTGGAGGTCCACTATATCAAAAATTCCACAAAGTTATATTGAAGGCCCTAGTTAATTAGATGCAGCAAGTGGAAGGCTATGAAGCCAACCTTTTATAAGCTCTTGCGATGAATATTTCTGACATAAAAATAGCTACACTTTCAAGTGTTGGAAAAATGAAATGAAGTGGCAGTGTGAAAAAAGAGCTTCAATTTAAAATTCTCATTTTTAAAAATTACTCAAACCGAGAAAATATGAACTGAGCGCAACCTTGAAGTTGATTGCGGCTACCGATATTTTTTGTACTTTGCAAATCAATGACGATAAATGACACTCAGGCATATATATGATATATATATATATATATATATATATATACGTTTCTTCATTTACAGGCACTCGCAAAGTCTCTCCCACACCCATCAAAATTATCCGTTATTCACTTAACTCAAGCATCGACTTTTCGCTTTACTAATACAAGAAAGCAATTAACTAAAATTATATGCTAAAGCACTACTCATTTAGCTCGCTCACTTCATCTTTTATTCCATTTTATTCTCATATTCAAACTCTTCACTAAAGTTGGTTGCGGTTTCAAATCAATTTATCCTTTTTCAAATTCTCTCGCTTTGTGTGCGTGTGACAGTCGCTCTAATAACACAAGCTGGTTGGTGAATTAAAAAAGTGAAGATGAAAAATGGCAAAAAACGCCACCGCGAAACTTGGTTTTGTGGTTGCTATTAGTAACTGTATATGCTTTTTTCATTTACACTGGTGGCGAAAAAATAAATGCATAAATATTATGAATAAGCGTTTTGCGGTTGAAGGAATGCCAGAGCGGGTTAGTCAAGCTAAACAAATTTTGCATTTAAAGGAAAATTATGAAATCGGTGGAAATGCAAAAATATTTGAAGTTTCAATCGAAGCATTTCGATTTGTAAAAGTTGTGAGTGATTGCGATTTAAAGAGGATATTTAATAATAGAGCAAGTATTAATTAAACTTATTAAATTCTTGTATTTTGAGCCAGTTCTTGAATTCCACAAGCATTTCGAAATTAAAGAGATAACCAACACTTTAATAACAAGCTTTTTGTTTTTATTAAAGCGCATACACTTTACAAAACTACGCCCATATTTCATATGTAAAATTCACAAAAAAAAAATCTGCTGACTATGAAATTGAATAAACCAAATCACTAAATCAATGTTTACTGCCGAAAAACTGCAAACTTTTTAAACAAATTTGTAAAGAAATATTGATTTCAGCACAAAAAGCTGAAAGTTGAATGCGCCAATTGAAATTTTAGTGTAAAAAGTTGAGAGCGTAGTTATGCAACCCACACACACACACACACACACACACACAGAAAGCAGGTATTTTTATATAATAGACGCATGAAGCAATTTTATGGCAACAAGTTAAAAGCTGTAATTGCTCCAAGCTCTATATTACAAACGGTTAATAAATCATAAACTTAAACGAAACGACAAAAAAAAACGGAAGTATGATTATTAATTTTTATCATAAATTAGAAATTTTAAAATATATATTGTCGACATCTATGCACGCATTGGAAGTCACTGCGGAAGTTATATTCGGCTAAAGAATATGCAGTAATGAAGCCTTCACAAAATTCTAGGGGAGCTTTTGAAATCGTATTCGCACTTTGAACTTTGATAATATTAGTCTTAACCTAATTAAATAAGGAACCACTTTCAAACTGAAGAGCCAGAACGGCGAAGGCAGAGAGGATTTTGTCTTTATTTCAATATGGTATGGCAATGGAGTGTGTTATACAAAGTAATAATGAATAAAAATTCAATGGAGAACAAGGTGGTTTATATTACAGCCATCATCGGCAGCTATACGCTCTTCAAAGCTTAAAGTTTTGGTTAGAGCAACAAACCAGAAGATCATGGAGTAAGGTTAGGCCTGTATTACAATAACAACAACCGAGTAAAATAGAATTATAAAAGTAGTTATCATAGGACTCGAGGTTTAACCACCAAATACTTGGTAGAATAGAATCACCAAAACGAAGCACTAAGAATGTTTCAGCACGAGCGCAGTTGCTCAGAGTGTGTTCAACTTTGGCCCTAACGAGACGGAATATTTTCTAAAGTACCTAATTTTTTAATCTAAAAAAATTGTTCTTTGCTTTAAAAGACAGTCAAAGTACTATAAAGTTCTGCTGAGTTAGGTGCGACATCTTGTGTACGGAAAAGTATCGATTATATACTGGAAATTTTTAAGAATTAAATCCAAATTTTTGCTTACGGAAATGATTAACAGAAAATTTTTTTTTTATATTCCTTAAATATTTAAGCTGATTGGCGGTTCATAACTTTATAAAGCTAGAGAATTTTATACCCGACTTATTAAGCCCTTTGGCTATCAGTAATTATTTGGCTCAAGAAAATGGTAGCTAAACAAATCACCGAAAAGCTGAAGCCTGCAAGTCCTGGTATGGATTTTTTGCTTCTCTGTAGGTTTGGCCCAGCTTCTGCTGCCATTTGTGGTGGCCACTTTGGTGTCATTCCGTATATTATGGGTTCTATAAAGTTTAAGGTGCCTTCGGACGGCTTAAGAAAGTGATTTGTATAGAAATAATTAGAAGCATTGCCTTAACTCAAATGAAGTGAAGCTTTAGTTAAAAAAGAAAAAATTTCCTTAATTTAAAATTGAGATATTTTTTTGAAGAACGTTACGACACTTCAGCTTAAGTATAGACTTATATATAAATTTAGACATTTCAGCTAAATTCTTTAAACTCATTCTCTAAGTTTTTCGCTCTTACTTTAGGGTTAGTGAAAGTTTATTTATAGTTTTAGAGTGGAATATTTCAAAAATATTTATAAAAATGAAATAATAGTTCAGTAGGGAGCTTGTCAGGTGGAAAAAATCTGTTAAGCCCACAACTATTTTGACATGCGAGTGCGTCCGAATTACCCTCAAAACTTAGTGCTTGACTTGACTAACTTAAAGTCCAACAAAGGCAATAGCAGAAGTAGCTTTTACTTTATGTTGCAATGTTGCAATGTTGCCAGTCTCTCGCTGAGTGCAAACAGCCGCTTCGACGACGACAGTCCACGGACGTTTAGTGCAAACACGCCGTTGCGAGGAAGGGTCGGCGCTGGTTTTCCTGCCTGTTGCTTAGGTAAGCACTTGACAAGCACTTAAGTGCGCAAAATGACCAACAGCGAAGCAAAAGTGCTACAACAACTTTGGCAAACGTGCAACAGCGTTAATGTCTAGCGAAAGCTACGTGAAATGTAAACTTACGGCTTACGTCAGCAACAGCGCCAACAACAATAGTTACACTTAAATTGTTATTTGCAGTATGTGACTTTTACAACGCGTTCTCCACAGCCAACCGAAGTGACCGAGCTGTCAGGAAGTCTTTCCCTACGTGTGGAGGCTTTCCAATGCCTTGGTGTTGTTGCTGCTTTGTGGCAATTTTATATCAGCGACTGGAGGTTGCATAGACGAGTGTTGACTGCAATTTGTTGGTCAAGTTGGCATTTGTTGCACATAAGCCAGGTGAAACAGTTTACCAAGAATACTTGCCACCATTTGTGAGCACATCAGCCAATATGCGAGGACTGGGTCAGAGAGATGTATGTTTTCATTAAAATAAATAAACGGGTTTGTGCTCATTTATTTTAAGCGCAAGTAGACTTGTTTTTTTTTACTGCGTTGATCCATATACTGTGCGATACAAAACTGAGAAACGAGCTCCCTTTATCTTGTGAGCTTAGCTTTTAACTCCATTTTTCTTCCGTCGAAAACTGATGTTATTTTTCACTTCAATGGAATGTAAAAGCAAGTGAGTTTAGTAATTTGACATTTGCTTATTGTTTAAAAATGTATATAAAATTCTTATTGCACCTTTTGTTTAAGTAAACGTAAGTAAACATCTTCTGGGTTTGAGACTGCGCTAAAAAAAAATAAAACTCCTAAATGTAGACTATATTTTTGATGCAATTTCGTGTTTTTCCTACCAACCAAAAGTAATTCGTTGCCTACATTCAGACTGTTATTGTTTAAATTTGTGCTACAACTTTATTAAAATTTCAAAATTTAATTCTATTTAAATAAGAAATTGCAAAAATTATCGAAATTTCATATATATGTTTAATTGTGTCAAGAAACAAATATTTTTCAAAAATAATTTAGTCAGTTAAAAGTATAGTAAGTAAGAATAGTAACTATTTGACAATATTTGCTTTGTACTCTAACGCATTTCTTGCACTAAACAACTCTCCATAGAAGCAGCAGTAGCACGTTCTTCCCATGCACTTATTTGTACAATAACTTTTGCCTATGGCCACTTCAGAACTTTTAGCAAGAAATCGAAAATCAACGCAAACACCAATGTATATAGCTGAAAATATGTAAACCTGCACTGAAACAACAGACTACTCCGAAAAGTAATCGGTTCATAACTAGAAATTCCTGACTGAAATTTAACTAATCAGAAAAATGCTAGCATTATACTTTTTCGAAATTTGGTTCAAACACAAGTCCAAATTTAAATTCGTGTCAGAATATAAATTGAACGAATCAGTTATGTATCTGTGTTGCGCTAGTATGAACTTGGTCTGGCAATTGCTATCTCGAAGAACATCAACACGTAGAAAATACCTGTCCCTCGCATGGAAAAGAGATGGTCAGTTGACTGGTTGGGCTTGTTGTTCATACTAGTTGTAAAGTAGCTTATTTGTTACTAAATAGTTTATTTGATTGCACGCTATACATGCTTATACATATGTGTATAACTGAATATTGAGAAGACTTACATTGCTGCCTTATTTTCGGTCTCAAGTGTAAGCTGTTGTTGCGAAACATTTCGAAATGACTTTCGCAGTGTCGAGCATTGAAGTTTTCTATTTTATTGTTATTTGCCATTTGTTGCATTTGTTGTTGCTGTGGAAAATTTGCAGTTTCACAATACAAGTGCCAAAGCAGTACAATTTATCTGAGCCAACTGTGAGTTTGCCGTTGCCACTTGAGAAATCCAATGCGGGCACATGGAGATGCATATGTGTGCGTGTCCTCTCCACGTACGTGTAAATAGTGCCGTTATAGCACAGTCTGACACAGACTCTGTTTACACTAGTAGCGACCAATTTATTCAATATGTACGCGTGCGAAAAGTGAAAGAAAATTGTTTGAGTTGAAATTGGAGTTTATATTGGTTTTTGTTTCTATCTCTCCTCTACCATTTCATTTTACTTTTTATCGCCTCTTTGTTATTTCCGTTGGTTATTTTCGTTAGCTTTTCAAGTCTCTTATCATTTATACACACATACACACACATTTTCACGATTTCGCAATTACTTTTGTGAATTTGGTTTCATCCTTGCCTCTGTGTGCGGGTGTGCGTGTGCGTGTGGGTGTGTGCATTGCTGGAATACCGTTATCGGCAGCGCGCGTTCGTGTGTGTGCCAAAATCTTTGCGGAATTTTTTTAAGTTTTCAATTAGTTTTAATTGCACTTGTCGAAAAATATTTAAGTGTCATTGTCAAACGTGCTGCATGCTCTTGCGCAAGTTGTGCCACATTTCTCTGCGTTGCCCTTGGAGGAGCGTGGCCGATAACGAAAGTTGAAAGACAAAATTTTTCAAATTGAAAACTTAATTAAAAACCAAATTTTTCCACTTTAATAATACTTGTTTGAAAAGAACTGAGCTAAGCAAGCTCAAGACTCAAACTCCCTTTGCAAGACCTAGACACTTGTAAACATTCGTCAGCACCTGAAATATATTAGTGATATGTTGTCGATTGGAAAGATCTTCCAGAAGAATATTTTAAAAAAGTTTCACTAAATAAAATACTTTTACTAAATAATACATTCTATTAAATAAAAATATCGTATTAAAAATGAATTAAATTGATTTTTATATTAAGCCTAACAAATACTACTAAATATATATAATAATATATATCATCTATCATGAAGATAATAGAAAGAATATAATAGATGAAGATAAATGCTTAAAGACGTTTGCAGAATTGATGATCGAAAACCCAAAAAGGAGTTAAAAGGGAAATAGGGAGTTCAAACAAAGTTACAAGCCAGTTTTCGAGGCCAGATTTTCCAGTCTATATCGTTTTGCCTAGGAGACATTCGCACTTCGCATATCCTTGTAATCCTAGATACATAGCTAATTAAGAGAGTAAGACCACAGTGTTACTTGTGGCTCTAATAATACTTTATAAGCTTTTGGTGTGCTGTTGGGTATGTGTCTTTGTTAAATGGAGCCTAAATGTAGGCACCATTTTTCTAATAAAATTTTGCTGTAAGTCATTCTTTGTATACGAATTCTTGTCTTGTACAGTTTTTCGATTAAGCTATAGTTTCTAAGTATGTAAGACCCCAAGTAACACGCTCCAAGATTACCTGGTAATTTTCTTAAAGCAATATAATGTATGTGTCTTTGCTAAGGTGAGCCCAGATGTAGGCCACGTTCACATAGCATAATTTTGCAGTTGTTCTTCATATAAAACAAGTCGTCGCCTAAATTTGGAACTTATTTATGTTTAGAGGAAACGTTGCTAAATTATAGTATTTCCAAAAATAGTTGAATGATGCACGGAAGAGCAAAATTCCAGCGATTTCACCGACGGTAATTCATATATTTACTGAAGTTTGCCGCTGGTATAATGAACTTTCATGAAAAGATTTTTTGAATTCTCCATTTTTTTTTTGGATTTTTTGCTTGTTGAAAGAGCACTGATTTTCTACATTAATGCCATTACGCACTAACATCCCAATCAGTGCGAATTCAATGCATAATTCGCTGGCATTTAAAGCATAATTGGGTTAAATTACTCAAATGAGGTCTCACATCTCCTTCGCAAACATAATTAGCTTAATTTAAAGGCAAAATGAAAAGAAATGAAAAAATTCAGTTTCAATTCCCCCACTTGCTGGTTAGTCTACTTCCATGTCATTTCAAGTGCTATCTATTTGGGGCAATGCGAAAGCAGTTCATCGATGCCGTTGAACAAACGTGCCCCAATTAGCGCAACATCGCTGCGCCACCTGTGCAACACTGCGTGCGTACAAAGTATAAATATGAGAAAATTGAATATTATGCTGGAACCTGCCACACCAGGCCACACCCGCCATAGGACAGCAGAAGCACAATTACACACACGCGCACAACCACACACAACCACACCCCTAAGTATCTAACACGCGCGCCTCTAAATTAATTCTTTGTGCTGATAAACAAAACGGCCAACATGGGCGGGTAAATTAGCAAACGCCTGCGTACTTGTTGTGTGGCATGCAACATGGTGCTAATGTATTGGAGTAGACACAAATGTGCCGCAATAAAAACTGCGAAAAGCTATGCATTCACTCAATGAGGCAGCAGCGGCAACAGCGACAGTGAAGAGCACAATAGCTTTGGCGCTGTGTTAGTCAGCTAACCGGCTGACTAGCTAGTTACCTAGCTGTGAGCGTTTAGAAAATATATGGTGAAATTATACAATTATGTGGCGTAGATGGTGCACGCCCTCAGCGCGCATAGCTGGCAGCTAACATTCGCGCAGCTGGAAAGTATGCTACTATTATTTAACGCGCAAATTTCCACTTACACACCTTTCCCTAACCATGTTTACATGCACACACACACACACACAGCCAAGTGATGAGTGCTTTTGTAAATTATGGCAGTACTTCAACGGCACGCCTAGTCTTCGACGGTATGCCACGTGGCAGCTGCCAGCGCCGCTGAGCGCGGTCATTAGTCAAATTAATATGCAGAAAATGAGCGCAAGCTGTTTGCCAAAACAAAAAAAAAGGGAGACTGCGAAAAATATGCTCGGCAAGTGTGCTTGTATGTGTGTACACACACACACACACACACACACACACACACACACATTTTTGTTCAATTTGGTAAGGTATCTATGCTGAAAAAATTAATGCGCATTTTTCGTTCGCTTCATTTTTGTTGTAAATTATGTAATTTAACGCAAAATACACGCTGCAACAATAATGAATGAGAACGCCACCAATGGCGCGCCACAACCAACAATGAAGTAGTAGTAACAATGAGCGCTGCGAACGGCGTGTAAAATAACAGTGCCAACAAAAGAACTGAACTGAAAGAACAACGCTTGTAAATTTACATGTGTGTGTGTGCTGCGTGTGTGTGTGCTGCGTGTTGTGTGTGTGGCTGACTGTGCCGACGGTGCGCTAATAATTTTCGGCGAACTAACTGCGCATAATGTGGAATATTCGTGTTTTCATAGACTTAGATAACAGGTGGGGCATCATACATGAGTGTTGTTGTTGTATGTATAAGTATGCGTGCAAAACAGCGCTGATATATATGTATGTGGAATATTTTTCATAAATTTTCGTCGGTATATATATATATATGTATATGTATATATATATGTGAGTAGAAATTCTGTTGGTAAATAAATAAGTTTGAAATTTTGATATTGAATATTATTCTAATGACCATGAACTAGTCGTTCTATTTATGTTGCTAATATATAAATTTGTTGCTGTAATTATGAAGTCCAATTCAAGTCAAAGATAGAGAGTACTTCACATATAGAATTTTGTTAGTACTGAGTTATTTTAACAATTAAACTGTGGGAAGTCACTTGATACTTGAACAATGTTGGACGATGTTGCAAACTTGTATTCAGTAGATTTTGTTCGAAAAATACTTTTTGTAAATTTTAAATTATTAATTTCATGATTAAGCGCATTTCAGTCTAGTCCACCATATTAATGAGCAATATTGTTACGTTTGTGTTTCGAAAAACCCAAAATTGGCCAGCGAAAAGCCATTGCATTCTCAGAGAGTGCTAATTCTATTTAAATTTTTAGAACGGTACACTACGTACGGTACGGTGGAACGGTACTACAAAACCTGCTACGAAAATGATGATTCAAATACCATTTCGGTTAATATTTTTATATTTTTTGACACCACATATTCATGATAAATTAATCCTGGTGAAAGAATGTTCAGAGTATGGGTTTATATAATATAATAGTAATGGTTTCAAGAGAATGTTGCGCCTTTCCACACAACCCATATCACAATTGAGCTGTAGCGCGACAAACAATTTCACTTTGTGATTTCGTAATTGCCATTTAAGGCAGCTAAACTATATTTTGATGACAACCCATTTACGATTTACGATTTACGATTCAGAAAGTAACAAATTTTTGTATAAAAATTGATTAGCAGTTAATGAAGAGAGGAATGAAGAGACGTATAAGCCCAAAAGATGTGCTCTATCCCGCTCAATATTTTCATATACATATAAGTATGTGTTAACTGTATATTGACGCATAAGAAGCTTAAATCTTACATAACAATTTTTATTGCAAAAAATTAAAAATCAATTTTGTATGAAAGGCGCTGAGCTCTAGTGTTGAAAACGACTAATATCAACTCAATTGCTTCTAAGTACATAAAAGAGTACCTATATAGGTAAGGTACATTCTTTTTTAAACCTTTGTAGGTTGTTGGATATAAATATATATGTGTATCCATTTACAGGTATTTGTGTGTTTGTGTGTGCATTTTTTCCCCAAAGACTAGCCGGTCGAGCGTCCTTGGACCACGGCATTCATGAATTAGTACACCGTTACGCAGGAAAAGTGCGTTGTCGAGCGAAATCAGCAGAAGCGCCCGTAAATAAATAAGTACCAATGCACACACCCAATAACAACAATAACAACAACAGCAAGGTGCACAAGGAAGCCAAGCAAAGCATAAAGTGTGTGTGGGTGTGTGTGTGTGTGTGTGTATGGCGGAAAAACAATTTAATTTTATTTGCCTCACGAGATTGCAGATGAAAAATTCAAGATGCCACAGGTTTGCAAGCACACGAAAAGCGGGCCGTTTCCTCTGAACTGTCCATGTTGCGCCCGCTTACTTATTACGGACGTACAATGCACACACACACACACACATATATATATATATATATACAGACACAGACACATATGCGCTTGCATAAACATTTTGTTGCGAAATTCATTGCTTTATGCGCCCATTTTGGTTAAATGTATTACCCGGGTCGGTTGTTTCTTGTGAACGTGTCTTCCTCTTGCTCTTCCTTGCGTGGCCGGCCCGTTCTCTGCTCTCTCATTGTTTGGCTTAAGTATTTTTTCGCATTTTTTGCTGCGTCGCGCTGTCTTTACGACACGGTCAAAGGTGGCCCATTGTCGTGCCTCAAATTAAACGCCATTACTTTTAAGCGTTGCATGGTGTTTGTTGTTGTTGGCGTACGCGAAAAAAACAACAACACTGGGTGTGTGTGTGTGTGTGTTTGGCTGCTATAGGCGCCAGTGATAATAATAAATAAATGAAAAAAAAGGAAAAAACGAACAGCAACAACAACCAGCTGCTTTCTGCAAGTGATCGCTATGCAACATACATACATACACACACACACACATACACACACAGCCGCAGTGGTGGCGAAGGTGAAGAAATTGCTGTAGGCAGCATATTTTAGCTGCTGATGTGGCCGCTGCGGCCCGGTCCATATTTATTACGGTTATTAGCAGCGGCGATGGGTCGTTGAAAGGAGAATTGCCGCAACCTCCACTTGCCACTTGGCTTTCGACAAATTCGTGCCACACTGCGTACATTATTATCTCACCCGCATCTCTGTTTTTTGTTTTTTTTTTGTTTTTTTTTGTATTCTTTGGCTTGCGCCTTGGAGCCGAGAGTTGGCCTTAAAATGTGGAAATGGATTTTATTCGGCGAAATAATGTGAGATGTACGGCCATTAAATAAATCGTGTTTAAAGTGGTTAAAGCGGCAAATTAATGACAGATTTGTGGAAAATTAAAAACTGGCGCTGCATAATTTCGCCAACGGTTAATGGTCACTTTGGATTAGGTGCAAATGGGAGTTGGTAATTTACATGGCGGGTTACATAGGAAATTGTCGCAAGCAAATTGTTCGATGTCAGCAGAAAGAAATTCACATTTAAGAGTAATGGATGGACCGATGAAGCAGCGAGAAATACCACTAAGACCATAGAGAATGATAGATAAAAGCACTGCTAAGGGCTAAGGAGCCAAGAAAGATAAGCTAAATTGGTAAAGATAAAGATATAGATAAATATAACGGTAAAGATAATCATTAAGATGGAGATCATGGTAGAGATATAGATCAAGATAAATATAAAGGTAGGGAATAATGTGAAGATAAAGATGTAGATAGTGATAATGATACAGATAACAATACAAATAAAGAAAATGTTATAGATACAAAGCTCAAGATGAAAATGAAGAGAAAGTGAAAGAGAGAGAGAAAAAGTAGCCTGAAGAGAGAGCTAAAGCTAAAGATAAGGATGCCGATGAAAATAAACATGAAGGTTAACATTAAAATAAAGGTCAAGATGAAGATAAAGATAAAGAGTAACACTAAAATTTATTGAAGATGAAGATAGAGATCAAGGTAAGTTGAAGATGAAAATAAAGTGAAAGGGAGAGAAAAAGTAGGCAGAAGAGAAACCTAAAGTAAAAGATAAGGACGTAGATAAAGATAAAGTTAAAGAATTATAAAAAAATTAAGATAGAGATAAAGATTAAAGTGAAGATAAAGATAAAAAAAAAGAATGTGATAAAGATAGAGATAGCATAAGAGTTAGAGGCGGAGTAAGAGTAAGAGTAAGAGAGGGAGATAGAGAGGGATATGCAGTAAGAACTGATATACGTAACCAACAAAATAATTAGGGCATCTGAATTGAAAAGCACATATTATAAAATAGCCAACATTCTTTGGCTTGTTGATGAATTATCTTCACAAACACTAAATAAGTTACTTTAAATCAAATCGGCGGAACAGAAGCCAAATCACAAGGACATATAAGCAGCCCTTGAATTTTTGCTACATATACACACGCAAAAACAAAACCCCAAGCAAATAATGTATTCGCACAAAATGCCCATATTCAATGATATGAGTGCACGAACATATTTCGGTATTTCAACGGCATCGTTCATGGTCGTTTGGGCGATGAAAGTATTTCGCAAATTACCATAATCTTCAGTCGATAAACACCTGAGTCAGCATGGATGCATGCCGACACATACGCGACATAACGGCATACACGCACATGTATTTGTGCACGTACGACACACACAGGAGATTGTGAGGAGGAGAAGATGGAGAGGAATCATTGAAAAAACACGCCAACTAAAATCACCCACTCAATGGCCCGAATTGGCGCAGCACAAATTGGTTGCGAGTGGCAGATGCGACGAAATATGAAAAAATGTAAAAACAAATATTTCTTGTATATCAAATATACATGCATTTTTATGCCGTTACAACACTTTAAGCCTACCTTACACTCTCCATATGGGAGTTGCATTCCGGGCGCGTCACATTACGCTGTGGCGCGGCAGACAGGTGGTCAGGCAGCAATTCGGGTTACTCATGAAAAATGTTTGCATATGCATAGGCGCATACACGCGGCTGTCTGTATGTAAGCATGTGCTTACAGTTAAACGAAATTGCTTTTTGAAATATGCATGCGCAGCCAGGCGGTTGTTGTTGGCAGGATATGGCATTGCTACAAATGCCTAGGGGACATTTTCTGACAGGAGTAACTATAAGCGGAAAAACCGAAGAAAAAACGAAAATAAATATTATGAAAATAAAGCAGGTGAATGCGAAATTAGAGCGCATACGCGCATAATCAAAGGAAAAATAAATAAAAATGAAAATAAATAAATAAATGTATGATTTCCTGCAAATTTCATTTTATTTGCTGTTGTTTGTTGCTTATTGTTTTTTTCTTTTTTCCAGCTAGCGCGTGCTTTGAGGCTTTTGTAAGCCCCACAAAGCTGTCCTTGGTTGCTTGCAACACTCATTCGGCTCGAACGCCGAGGTCGGTTATATTAAAAAAAAAAAAAATAAAATTAGATTAAACATATTTTCCAAAGTAAATGAGGGTGATAGTGCGTAAGGATATAAGCGGCGTGTTCGTTTCAGCACAAATGCATGGCTATGAAATGTTAAATTGTTGCAAAAATTCAGTGCACAGCAATTGTGCCTTTAATAGCAGTGTAAACACGTCCTCAAAAGAGGCCGCAAATATTATGAGTGCCGTAACTCCAACGCATTTGCATTTCTCTTGAAATTTCATTTTATATTAACTTGAATAATTTCGCCATACGCGCAGCGTGCGTGTAAAAACATGCGTTTGTCTTTCCTATTTCATACTTGCGTGGGCGCAGCTGCTTGCCGAATAGACTCACGCTGTGCCGCCGCACTTCCGACAACCTGTTAACATTACAACAAATGCACACACACACACACGCGCGTAGGCCGTTTTTACATGTGTTAGTCAGTGGTTTGGGTTTTTGTTTTTGACGTGTGTTTTCATTTGTCGCTCATGCAATAATAATAGAAATTCATATATTTGTTACGTATACGCAGTGGCGCACCGCCTTCTTTTTTTTATTCAAAAAGCGTTTTCCATGAATTAATTTTTGTTTAACAAATTTGTTTGTAAGCCACACGGTAATCACGCATTTTTATTATTGATACAAAAAATTTTATATTTTGAAAATTGAAATAATTTAATTAAACTTGTGTGGCAAGGTATGATATTTATCTTTAGTGCCTGTGGTAAACGCTATCGCTCAAGTTAATAAATATAAGTGTAATTGAGATTGAAGACCATTTTTTTAATCGGAAAAAAACTCAGATAAATTTAAGTTAAATTAATAGAGATGTATTCCTATATGCTGAACTGTTCTTAAAGGCTTTGCTTTAGATTGAAAATTTGTGATTAGCCAAGCAAAAATCAAAGTTTTCGCTTTGGAAGAAATATTAAATGGTCTGACAATAAGTACAGCAAGCACTATTTTTGTTGTTGTGAGAGCCTTATACATTACAGAAGTCTTCGTTCTCTTGGTATTTCCATAACAGAGTATGCATTTCCTCTTCTTTTTTACTAGCAGCTGGTCATCGAAAATAGTTTTATGACCATAGAGCTTGTCCCCTTTCGAGTAATATATGTTGAGTACCTCATTATTTTAGCCAAGCTCGAAGTTTTATATAATATTTTGTTATCATATTTGATATCCCGAAACAAACTTATGATCTTTTCTCGAACATTTTTGTCTTTCTTTAATTTCTTTGTAGGGACTCTACTGTAGGAAGAAGGCTGAACTATTGGCCCTATTTCATATTGCAATAAAACCCGAATCAAGCAGGTGAATTACAGATAAAAAAAAGATACAAAAAAATTTCGAGAAATGTTAAGAAATATCAAACTTTCTGCTAGATTTAATTAGCACTTTCTAAGGCTATGGGTTGCAATTTTGTTGAGATAATGAAAACTGGAGGTTCTTTAGACAGGGTTCTCTGACAAATCTTTCTGAGCTTTTCGGCATCTGATGCACATACAGAAATATGAAAATGGTATAAGAAATAAATTTACTAAAAGCCTGGAGACCGAAATTGCCTAGAGATGGAATCTCTAATAAAGATTTGAGAGGCTGCTGAGTTATATTTAGGCGTATGAGCCATTATTGATACAATCGTTTTCATATTCGTAAAATAGCTTCATTCAAGTGCCGTTGTTTTAGTAAAATTTGGCAAGCAGAAATTGAGGTTATGTAGGAAATTTCATAACTTTATCTGTTTTAATAAAATTTTAGATGTCTGAAAAAAATGTCTTTAGACTCTGTAAGAAAATTGATTTTCTGACTTATATTACAGAAGTTTACACGATAAATTTTCTATCCCAAAAGTTGTGCTACTCGGCTCACCCTGATTTCCCTTCAACTATTTTGCATTCTTCCAATTTCTACGAACTCTGCACAAACTACCCCAAAAAGAGTCCCGAATAAATGAAAGCTATATTTTTAACTAGCTTAACTTAGCTATAGTGTTGGAAAACTACTCAAGTGTATATTAAAATACAATGAAAATCGAACAAATATCGTTGAATTATTTATATTTTTTACCAACTTTGGGACCCCAAAATCAATTGCCACAAACCCTATTGAACACTTTCGATATGTGAGAAAAGAAAAATATGAAACCTCACAAAAAGTATGGCGAGTAAAAGGCTTGTGTAATCCGGTACTTAGCAAATATGCTGCTATCAATCAATCAATTTGAGATAAATTTTCAATGCATGCGTTTTAAAAACTGCCAGCAACAACAATTAAGTGAGCGAGCGATTCTGATCTTTTCAAACAACAAATTGCATGCGGCGTACTTTTTCATAATTTAGGCTTTTGTCTGACGAAATTGTACTGCTATTACATGACACTTACTCACACATATATATTTATCCACAGATGCTATGCTATGTGGGTGCTTGTGTGCCGTCATTTTGCATTTTTGCATTTTTGCATTTTTGCATTTTTGCATTTGTTTGTGCACATTTTAGCGAGCACATGGCTTTGTGTTGTAATCGCTGTGCATATTGTGCACACATACACACGCAAATATTGATATATTTGCATATGTGCATTGAGCTACTACTATTACACATGCATATAAGGAAAATATTTGCCATTGTTGGTATTGTTGTTGTTTTTGTTGTTGTTGTTGTTGCTGTTGTAATTGCACAACGAACTGTCACGCTGGCACGCGGCAACTTATACACTTGTAATATCTGCATTTATATCGTGTGCTTTAAGCACACATCCAAGCATGCAAACACAAGTGAGCGGCGGGGCGGCCGGGGCGTATGAGCAATGCGAAGATTGCTGCCAAGTTGCAGCGCTGCAGCGCATCAATGGTATTGTTTGGCTGTCAAAGCGCATTCATATGCAGCGAAATGTGCCTGTGTGCCTGTGCGTCTGTGTGTTTGTGTGTCTGTGTGTCTGTGTTGTGTGTGGTTGTGTTTTAGACATTTTCGAATTCGCGTACTCACATGCAAATCAGTTACTGACATTTATATGCTTAATGCGCTCAAACCGAACTCTGCACAGCTGCATCCAGCCATCCATCCGCCGATCCTTGCCGGCAGTCGTCGTGCCAAGCCTTGGCCCCTGCCGCCTTTGAGATTCAAATCCCCAAACGTTTCGAGTTACAGCCTTGCGCACACAATATAATCATGCACTCGAGTTATTTGAGTATAAATAGATATGCATACCTGTACACACACACACACACACACACACACACACACATGCACACATATCTACTCCAACATTTGCATTTGTGTGCTTCATGCATTTTGTTGGCAACATTTGGTTCGGGCCTTTTGCAGCGCGTGTATTTGCTTTTGTTGCTGCCAAAGCGCTTTCCATTTTCATTCGCTTAAGTATATCGGTAGCATGTTTTGCATTGTCGGCGAAATTGTGCCACACAAAGGCCGCACGTATATGCATATATAGTGATGTGCATACAAATGTTGTTTTACTCCCCCGAGTACGGCTGTTTACGCGCCTTCTGCCAATGGCCATGACATTTCGGCGTATTTGCTCGTTTGCTCAGCGTCTGGCACAAATTCTTTGCAAGTAAATAATTGAATTTTAATTTTAATTCTTTGGGAATATACTCACTGAACATTGAGTGTTTAATCTGCTGCAGCGATAAACGATTTTCCATGAATAACACATTGAGATATAACATATTTATATATATATATATATATATTATATCTTATTTTATATTATATTATATTTTATATATTTTAACATTTTTGAATTTTCAATTGATTTTCGCGTTTCCCTCCACTTAAGGAATTCTTGCGCCATTATTTTGTGTTTGCGACTCTTATGTAAATTTATAATAAAATAATATTTGCTTTGCTGTATGAAACGTAACATGCTACATTATGTAGATAACCCTTTTTTATGGAGCAAAATATGAAGATAGTAAATTGTGCAATGTTGTTCACTTCAGTCGCTGCAAATGTTTAATCAGGTATTCCCTTAAAAAACAAAAACAAAAAAAAAAAATGTAAGCTCACTATGTTTTAAGAAATCTGTTGAAACCTACCTAGAAGTTAATGAATTATTAAAAATATCGAATAAATATATTACATATATTTCGCTTGTTAATTGAAAAAGCATTCTCAAGCGGTTAGCAAATATCAATTTATTGGCTTTTCGTGAATAAATATTTATTACTAAATATTATAATGATATTATTAAGCGCTTGCTGTAATGATTTACTTTCGCTGACTCCCTTCCTTTTTTCGTGCAAGCTAAAACGTTTTTTTTCCATCTCCCTAGTCCGCTTTCCTTTCTGCCCGATCCACTTATACCTAAGCAAAAGGACTAACTGATTAGACGTAGTGAAACTGTGTCTCGAGTAGCTTCAGATTCACAAAATATAGATACAAAAATATATAATATACAAGTATGAAATGTGCGTGTAAATATATATCTGAATAAGATATAATTATCAAATCAGTGGTTTTTTAGTCATGGTTATGCGGCAAGCAATATTTTAAATAGAATTGCTGCCTAATTGAGAAGAAAAATAAAATAAAAATTCACCGAAATTTATTAGGAGTTCGGTGCTTACATGAAACGAATCGCTTATATTAACAATATAAAAATAAAATTTCTGCAACTTTTAAAACATAAATTTCTTATCGCATAAAAGATGCCTCAGGTCCACGAAATTAAAAGGATATATTTTCCAACATTCTTAGTGAAACAATTTTTGTTTAAAATATCCACCACCTTTCTAAAAAGATGGGAATGGACTCTCCTTTATTAGCATTCTTCGAGTTTTTTTTTTTTTGTATGAAATCGAAAAGTTCTGAAATTTCAGGAGTAAAAATTTGTGGACAATCGTTTCAGGTCGCGGATTCCTAAACTGACGGTGTGGCTGGAGTCATCCATTTTGTTCCATCACAATTATTTATAGAGCTAATAAAGTATCGTGAACAGAATTTTCATTTTCCTATATCCTATATCCTATATAAAAAACTTTTTACCTGTTAGTTGATTTATATAAGGAAGGCCACAAACTGTCCTTTAGTCTATGAAGTTGATAATACTTAATACAAAAATATGAAATTAGTTTAAATATAAAATTAAAATGTTAATAAAGCATCCATTTAATCTTCGAACAATTTAAAGAACATTCCCCTTAACATTTCTAATATTTTCGAGTTATGGTTGTGTACTGTCTATAAGAAGTTTTCCCTAACTTTTGTATTGTACTTATTATATTTGAAGGCAAAGAAAAGAGTTGTGAAATTATTCCGTACTCATCATTTGTTTTCCTTTACCGAGTCCTCAAGGAGGGTCCAAAACTAATGAGGTTTGTTTAATAGTTGCCTACATTTCGGCGCAAAGAGAGTGTGTTGATGCTGCCAGAAGTACGCGTAAACAGAATCACTATTATATAAATCTATTCGTTACTTATTTAATAACAATATCACTGCAACTAAAGAAATTAAATTTTATGAAAGAAAAATCGTGCAAAATAAAAGGTGATTCAATATGTCATTTAAAAATAATTAATCAGCTTTGAAACCTACATAATTTGCCCCTGTCGTATTTAAATGTTTCTCATCTCTCAAAAATAGAGAAGTTAAACAAATTAAATCTCCGTGTAAAGACTGACACATTTTCATTACAAATATTGAAGTGTTTTCCAAATCAATGAGCGGGAACTACAGCATATTCGACATGTTTATTGCAAGTGCTTAATCCTGTCACCAGTTTGAGCGAAAAGCAAAATACAATTACGTTAATGAAAAAATCAAATGCTTTTTGTTTTAAATAAATAAATTTGATATTTAATCACACACACAAAAGTGAATCACGTGTCGGCCAAGGGAGAATGAAGGAAATGAGTATTACATACACGTGGCAACCACTGACATTATTTTAAATGAATAGAAACGTCAAAATGTGTTTTTTTTTTTGAAAATATAAAACAAAGTATTGCAAAATGTATGCGTGTATTAGCGATGTACTTATAAGCAAAAAGTGTTTGAGAGATATAAAGCTTTCACAGTTATTACTATATATATACCATATATACCACCCAATATTTATTTAATATGAAAAATTCGCTATAAAAACTTGCTATTGCTCTGCTTTATATTAAATTTTTAAATTTTTGGCCAACACGAAACCTTTTCAACTCTCATACACCAATTAATCTTCATTTTCCCACTTTTGTTTGCCTCTTTCTCGGTATTATCTACAATGGAAAAAATGACGCAAAAAACTCACGGAAAATTCCACAATGCAAACAACGATGCAAACAACAACAAACACCAGCCATCGTTGAGGGCGCACTACAAAATGTCAATTTAATCATCGAACCACCGGCGGTCCGGCGCGGCCAGCATGCCATCGTGCGCTGTCTCTACGATTTGGAAGGCGCGCCACTCTATTCGGCCAAATTTTATCGCGGTCAATTGGAGTTCTATCGCTATACACCTGGTGAATTTCCGAACACGAAAGTTTTTCCATTTCCCGGCATACACGTCGATGTGAGTATACATTTACGTCAATACCTATACACATGCAATTGCTACTATATAACACGTACAGATACACAGATATTTGCACGGTATGTTTCTTATGTGTGAGTGGGTGTAGACCTGAGTGAAATATCAATGAATTCATCTGCTTTTGGTTACTCGCACATAACGGTGAAAAAACAATGGCACGTGTGTGTATGTATGTGCGAATGTATGTCATAAATTTTTTTTGGGGTGTTATTCTAGCGCATTGATATACATGCATATGTATGTGTGGGCAGCAAAAATTTCCTCATTTTTGTGTGAGCCATTTAATCATTTTGTGATATGTTTTACTTGTGCGATATTTTTTGTGCCATTTTCATTTCGTATTGCAAATGATTTAAAACATTTGGCAGAAAAAAAAAGAAAAAAAAAAATCTGATTCATTTCGTATGAAAATACAAAAATTGGTGCTGCGAATTTTTCATAAATATGGTTGTATTAAATTGGGTTAAATAGAGTTTTATGAACTTATGGAAAATGAATTGATGTAGGCAGCACAAATGAATGTCGTATTAGATTAAAGTCTTGCTTGAGAATTTTCTGCTAAGGTATGCTCTTTTTAGGTTTTTGAATGCTCATTAGTGGTATACTAATGATATAATAATAATATGAATAATATCCTTCAAGGAGAGTAAATTTATGTGTCAGCCTAAATGTGCACTATAAATTTAATTCATTGCATGTACGAGCTTATTGCTGCATTGAAATGGTTTCGGAAGTTGAAGAATCCAAGTTCCTATAAAAGCCAGGGATGTATAAAGCGAAGAATTTCATTTATTCCCATACGCTTGGGAAGTTTTTCACAGCGAAGAATTCGAGTCTTC
Source organism: Bactrocera minax (assembly GCA_021498325.1). Taxonomy (NCBI): domain Eukaryota; kingdom Metazoa; phylum Arthropoda; class Insecta; order Diptera; family Tephritidae; genus Bactrocera; species Bactrocera minax. Next base: position 631,955 of record JAKEEE010000099.1, read on the forward strand.
CAATTTTTTGAGCAAAAATGGACAAGAATATACATGTAAATACTTTCCGTAGTAGACCTAATGCAATAAGATGGTTTTTTTAGCTAGAAAAAACGTTAGAAGTGAAGTTCTCATGTTTCTGCGAAAGAGTCGCTTTCGGTAGAAATTTTAAACTGATAAACAGTCGAGGCAGAAAAAACTGGAATAATTAACAGTTTTATGATTTTTATAAACAATTCAACCATATAGTTGCTATACATATATAGTTATTTTTAGTTAGTTAGTTAGATAGTTATATATTGTTAACCATATATATTATAGTAAAATGAAATGTGAACGGAATTAATCCAGTTTTAGATTTGTACCGAGCGAGCGCTCAAATACCTAACCAACTCAGTACAGAGCACATGAAGAAATTTTTGCTCTGATAAATCGGCGTTGGAAAGGTAAACAACTTTATCAAAAAAAATTTTTATACAAAGTATGCGACATGGCGTATGAGTAACTTTTTCGCTGGGCATACATTTTTATATGGCGTAGTAAATGAACGGAGGCGGCAATTCGTTAGAAGGTACATACACGTAGGCGAATTAAAAAAAAAACAAACAAACACATATATACGCCAACGTGGCAGAGAACTTGTATATGTATAAAAGTATGGCAATGCCGTGGAAGGATCAGTTATGCAAAAAGTAAATTGGCAAAGGGGTTACTAAGTTAATACAAATGCCTGAAAGCGGCATTCGTTTGGATGCAATATTTGTGTGACTCTCGCTGGAATTCATGCAACTCATAGGCTCGCCGCTGAGTGGCAATGCCGCCACCAACATTGAAGGCTTTTGCAACGTTTCCGAAAATGTGCAGTGCCTCTGCCTCAGCGAGTATAAACTGTAGCAAGCGAGTATGACTGCAAACAAACATGAATATTGGCGCGCCGAAAGTGAGCCAGCATTTTAACTTGACTTTATTACCAGATGTTGAATTTGTTACACACGTATAACAGCACCGTGCTGAGGTTGCTCGCGCGCGTCGTATCGAAATTCCGCCACGGAGGCACACTCACCGCTGGCTTGTGCAGCATTCGTGGCTTTTTCGTCGCGCAAAAGCCGCGTGAGGCACAAACCTACACACACGCGCCCACACAAATAAGCTGCTGTGAGGCATCAGCCTCTTTTTGTTCTGCAAACTTTTCGCTTAAATTTAGCAGCATGCGGCAGCAGCGCTTCCCAACCAAAGTTCGCAGTTAGCTTGCGTTTGTTTGTTGTTGCACTGCACGCTGTGGCTCGGGTATTACCTGCATAAAGTATATTTTTCGGTTCATCGTTCAACAGCGTGCGGCAAGTGACTGCCATCAATATGGCAACACAGCCGTGGCAACGTAACGCAAGCAGTGGCCAATTGTGGGCGGGTGAGGGGCGGCGCGCGGTTTAAATGCCACCGCTGCTTTGGCGAAAACTTTGCACGGGTAGATTATTGAAAAAGTTTGTTCATTCCCTTGCCCAGTTGGTTAAGCCTTTAGCATTACCTCGCTCATTGCGCATTCCCTCTGTCACTGGTACGCCTGTGCATTAGAAAACGGGAAATGCAAAATGCGCCTAACGAAAAATATGGCAACGTCGCTGCGGCTGCGCTAGGGTGCACCGATACGCGCGTGACATTGGCAACTGTATTTGCAGCTGTCGACCATTATACCGTTGCATGCTGATTTGCGCCGTTCTTTTGAGTTCTCCGCGCTCAGCTTAGGCGACCACTTTTTGCCACCTTGAATCCACAACAAACGGAGGATGGTTCACCATAGCCTAACAACAAGTTGGCTGCTGGGTTTTCAGTTTTTTTTTATCAGGTATGCAACTTTATTTGAATAGCTTGGCAGCGGTGAGTAGCCTGCTTTGCCAGACTAACAGACTTTTATTATATTTATATATATATAGAGAGCGAAGCGAATACTTCTTTAGTTTCATATCTGCATGGATAAATTCACTGTGAAATATAAAATTTAAAGAAAGCACTCAACAATATTTTTACATTTTATATTTTGCAATAGTTTTAAGACTATTTAGAGAGGGTGGGAATATCGACAACAACGATCCTCCGTATTATTTGTTGCTAAAGGTTCCAGAAACTCAAAGTTCTAAAATGCTATCTGTATCCCTAACTAAAAGTTATCAGCACCTCGCTAGACGAGTTAAGAAAGCGGAAGATAGCAATTGGTGATAATAAAGAAAGAAGATAAATGAAGCTGACTAGATAAGCACCTCCCTCTCCGAGTCAATGCATAACAAATTAATATTGGAAAACCCTTAACTATTTCAGACCTTCTTCTCTGCTTCTCAATATCCATTAAGTTCCGAACTTACTCTAATCTCTACCAAAGGACTTTAGCGTCGCGATGTTTAGAAACTGATATATATATATCTTTTTGCTAATTAATACGCGATTCACCTCTTTCGATACCATAATGCCCTGATATCCGCTTTGCTATCGCGTAAGTTAGCGAGAGATAAGAACATAGAGGTTGTTGCAGTATACCTTAAATAATTCCTTGAACTAAGTGCTCTCTGTTGAAAAAGACTACAATGAACACTTGGTAGGTCGAAAAGTTGGTTATAAAGTCATTATAGATATTAATTCGGATGCAAATCGAAGCTTGAAACCCACCTTAAAAATGTGGTGACCTCTTCCACCATCTTACAAGATTTATCTGAGTGGCAGTGAATATAGTTAGAACAATGGGGATGGACTTCAATTTTTAACGGCAAAGATTAATCAAACAAAAAAGCCTGAATATTATTCTTAAAGCAATAATTAAAAAAAAAAAAATTTGTGTAATAATTTAATTAATAAATAATTAATATTTATAATAATTATACTAATTAATAATTAATAAAATAATTTAATTTTTAGTAAAAAAAATTTGTTTTTTTTTTTTTTTTGTTACAAATGTACTAAGGACTCTGCCTAAATAGTGAACTTGCAGTTTTATATTAAATACCACAAACAATAGGTCATACTATTCCGGCATAGATTCCGTTATTAACTACAGTTATACTGCCACACATCAACACTAAGCGCACACAGAGACACCGGGTGCAAAGAGAACGCGAAAATAAACCCCATAATGGAGGGGAAAAACAGTTAGAGGTCCCCAACTATTGCAAACTTGACGAACTTTTTCCGTTCCTCTTTGACATTGCGGTTTAGATGATTTAATAAACTTAAGTGCTTTTGTGAATAATGCAGGTGAAATTGTGGCATGGTGTAATTTACAGTTGCCAGAAACACCGCCTGCTCGCTCCGGCACACTCGCCGCTCTCCGTTTCCAACTTCAACTTTCGCACAAGTGATTTCTTTTGCATGGAAATTTGATTTGTAATTAGTCGGCAGCATTTCATTAGATTGCAACGCTTTGGCTTCGCTCCCACGCTGAAATCGGTTGTTGGTTGTTGGTTGTTGTTGTGGTTTTTACTACTTCGCTCAGCAAATGGCAATTGGCAGACGGCAAGTTTATTTGGCGAAAATTTGAATTTCCGTTTTTGCTGCGCAGCGCCAGCGCGTCCTTCAAATAACTACTTTAATATACCGTTAGTTCAGCTGGGGTTTCACTTGTACTTAGTGCGCCTTCTCTGACTGTTTTGCGTGTATGTGTGTGTGTGTGTGTGTGTTGGTGTGTGTGAATAATTTCCGCTTTTAATAGCAATTTATTCTCCACTAATTTCTTTTATTCCCATTTCCAATTAGTTATGCACTCACTCATACACTCGCAACTTTATATTATATATATCTATGTGTGTGTGTGCGTTTGTGTGTGTGTAAGAGCAGTTGCGCTCAGCCACTGCGGCGCTTCATCGCCCTTACTTTGTGCGCAATTGATGACGAAAATGCTAGTAATATTTCATTTGTCTCCACAGGTGACCAATTCAAATGCAACGCAAGTGCTCATCCGCAATGTGGGCTTCGGCCTGTCCGGCAATTTCTCCTGCGAAGTGACGGCAGATGCGCCACACTTCTCAACAGCAACGGCCACCGGCATTATGCAAGTTGTTGGTAAGTTCATCAAGAAACTTTCAAATTGCTTAATATATTTATATATAAAGATGTGCATGTGTGTGTACGTGTGTGTGTAAGTATTTTCTTATTTGGTTGGATTTTCTTAAAGGCAAAGTTTGGCTAACACAATTAAGTGCCTTTGTTCAATTAAAGACCCAATTAAATATTCTGGTAACTCTTTAATTGCTCTAAATTTCGGTTTATTTACATCGCTGTAAGGAGAAACAATTTTTACATGTAAATAAATGTGAGTAAGGTATTTTAAAATTTTTACCGAAGAAATTAAAATAAAATTGTTGAAGAGATATCCATTATGCTGGCACTTCCGCCGAGTTCACTGTCCTCTTACTATGACTTGCGAGTTCAATAATCAAAAATGTTGGATATAAAATTATGAAACAATTCTTCTTACAACCAGTTATTGGATTTAGGAAATAAAATATTTTGCATTTCTCAGTTAGAGTTTCCTTCCGAGTGTTAACAAACCTCCAGCCTCAAAGGGACATTTTGTTCCGGTTAAATAAAACCATCTAGGAGACCTCTTATGTTGGCCATAAGCACTGAGGTATCTTCGTGAATACCTTCCTAACTTCCTTTACAGTAGTTCTAGGAATATTTATTTTCCGAACTCAAATACCATTTGAAAAAAATATCTCTTTGCATATTTTGAACCGTTTACCGTGTTCTTCACTGTAGACCTACCAAACCGTAAGATTTATTTTCAACAACTTTCAATGGTGACTAAATGAGGTTACCAAGCGCTTTAATTTTTGCTATACTATATTATATACTATACTATGCTATACTATACTATTATTTTAACTATACTATTATATATACCATGTAATTGTAACTATTCAATATGCTCCCCCAGTGCATTGATGAACTGTTTTTCAAATTGGGTGTGATGTTCCGTTCAATATTTGCTAAGAATCTCTATATTTAGGAACGGTCCTTGTAACTATGTTGAAAGCTAAAATATTCTAGAAATAAGCAGTCTTCACTTAGTCTTAAGTTGATTTATGTTACAGTGGAACCGACTCTTTTCATTCGAAGAAATTTTCATTCGGAAATCATTCGAAGATCATAGGTCTTGGCGTAATACCTTTATATGTTTCGTCTAACCTTGGCGAGTAGCAAATCGAACAAGCAACTGGTATAAAAAAAATATATTAAAGTAATAAGCTAGAAAAACTCCAGCAAATGATTATGCCACTTCAATGAAGAGTTCTTTTGAAAGCAAGCCGAAGGAATCATTTGACTATTTGAGGACATTTTTTGACATACGAACAAAGCACAAAGGTAGCGAGTGCAGCAGTGGCGAATCGAAAGCGCCAGCAAGATTCCGTTTCGAATTTCTCTAACTTTATAAGCTTTTGGATTACATGAAGCTATGGCAAGATAAATTAAGAAGTGTCACTAAGCACGTAGGCAGCCATATCTTGCTTGTGCTTGCTCTTTAACTCAACAAGGAAATTGTCACTCGTTTATCACTTAAAGCACAAACCATGTATAACAAACCAGTCGCCTTGACCTGTAGTCTACGCATTATAAATATAATCGGAATAATATGTGTGTATTTCCGGTTGCGTATGTCTACCATTTCCGCATATTCCCCACATTCCAACCTTCAATTTAACGCAACATTGAATGCAATCTTGAGAGCATATGGAAGCGCAACGCAAAGCGGCGTGGTGGCGTGTGCGAAAGAGCGTGATGAGCGCGCCCAGCGATCCTTGTCAAAAGTGGCGTTTGGCTAGATGGCATGAGTGACTGACTTGCGCATATATATTTACAACCAGCAAACTGCTGGCTGCGTTAGCGCCAACTTGCTGATTGTGCTGTTACGCTGCTGATGGCGTTGATGAGGGTGAATAGTGTTAAATGTTCAACGACGAGACAGGTGCTGCACGGACCGCGTTTGTGTGGATTGGGACCGCCGCCGTCACACCTTTAGGTTGAATCGCTTGCCACCGCTGCTGTCGGTATTTCACTGCAGCCCCCTATGCAGTGGAAGGGCTGGTGATAAGTTGCAAAAGATTTTGTGGAAAATTGCGAAAATTTCCCGATTAACAGGTAATTTCGTTCCGCGTGCGCAAAATGATAATAGCTGAGATAAAAGAGGGTATCAAAGCGCTGAATGGAGGTCTTCCCTTTTCCTTATCGAAGTGAGTGGGGCAAGTGAGTGCCTTGCTTCTATGTATTGAGGTTAAGTAGGACGGCGTAGAATTTTGTGCTTTCTTTTTACACTGTGAAAGAATATTTATGCATGGATTTTCCCATTGCATTTCAGGCAACAATAGCAAGTCAAGAGTAAATACCCAGTGCTTCGCATAACGACTGCTTCTTCTTCCACAATTCACATTGCGAAATAGTTAGAAACTTGTCAGGCGTGAACAGTGTCGACTCTGGAGCACCGGGTTCAGCTTACTTGACCAAAGTGATAAGAGTTTTCGGTATTTTTTCAGTGTGTTGAAGTCAGAATAGCAAGGAGAGATACATAGCAGGCACTTTATCCCAAAACAGGCGAGTCCATGTAATCGTTTGATGACCTTTATTGATCCAAGCAGCTATTAGAACTATTATATTAATAACCAGCTTATATTTGATCTCAGTAGGCTGTGTTAGACTGGGAAAAAATACCTGAAAAACCTTTGCTCGTTTTATGAGCACCAAAACACTCGACTCTTTGTCATAGTTAATAAAGGTGTGGACCGATATAATATATGTCTTTGTAATTTTCTTATGTAACTCTTTAGTTTCTTACGTGAATTCTTTCAGTGCACCTGCACTCCACTTCTTTTTTCTCTTCACTTTTGGGTTAGCAGAACTAATATGCTACCTTCACAGTTTCTGTTCCAACAAGTGTGCCGTTATAGTATATATAGAAGTTTGCAGCCATTCATTGTCAGCGAATCAACAACTGTAGGCATGGTAGATAAGACAACTAAGCAGCCAGCGTTGTCAAATCGGCCCACACTAAAGGTGGGGAGACAAGCGTAGAAGACAAAGAAGATCGTTGACTTCTCTTTCTCTTATTGTTTGGAGGGAAGTTGCGCTGATTTAACGATTAAATAAGGTGCTCTAACCGTGAAAAGATTAGAGAAGATTACATTAGAGTAAACGAAAAGCAAGTGGCAACTGCCAACAGGAAGTGAAATTGAAACTTTTCACTTTTCCTAACTCTTTGGCAGTTGTTATTGCCATTGTTGTAGTTGTTGTTGTTGTCGTTGTTGTTGTTGTGTGGTAAATTGAATTTGCTGCGCATACACACGGCCAGCTGTTTGCATAAAGAAGCGCGCACAAGAGAAAATCACTATGTACCATGCTGTGCCATGCTGTGCCATGCTATGTGTGCTTATGTCATGCGACATTATGTAATGCACTACATGGTGGTAGACAGTTGACAGTGACAGTGATAGTGACAGTGACTTCAACGACGTTGTGGCACTCGCTCAATGGCATAAAAACACCAACTCATAACTTAGAATGCTGTCTTATGCTAAGCATGTGCAAGTGTAGTCGAGCAAGGGAAGTTGGTGTTTTGGTTGAAGCCGAATGAATGCCGAAACTGCAACAAAATATGATTTTAGAGAGGGATTATTAATGCACCCGGCGGCGTGCGGCCCCAAAGCACTCGTTGAGAGCTGGTAAAATAATAAGAGTGAAGCAGCTGAGCAATGGATACCATGTTGGCGGCAAATGTGCATGTGTATGTGTGCATGTTTTTGTTGTTGCAGTGTAGCGTTACACTTAGCCACATACTTAGCGCTCCCCGACTGTGTGGGTGATGGACTGTGTGTGTGTGTGTGTGTGTGTGTTGCAAGAGCGGCAGATGGTTTACAACGTTGAGTGGCATGCTGGCGGCAAGTTGCTACTTTCACTTCCATGCCATCACACACACACACACACACAAGCATATATGTGAACCTTCGGCTATTGCAACACACTACCTACAATGTGAGGCAAAAACAAAAAAAAACAAAAACAACAGCAACACATGACTTTATTTCAATAATATGCAAAACAGCAGCGAGACAAACGGAAATTGCTTTGGGGATGTTGTATTAGTATCTAGCATCTACAGTGTGCCCCTTGTTACTTTACAACAACTACAAGTGTAGTGCACACATATATCTACTAGAGCGCTGCGAGTGTTGTAAGAAATCATAAAACTATAAAATATATATACTTTTTTAAATAACCGTTATTCAATTTGAACACATACGCACACACACACACAGAGAGAGAAATACAGCAGTTTACTGCGCTGCCTCACCCACAGCCATCGTATTTTACTGTTATGAAGGGAAATATGCGCTGCGCATAAATCAATAAAAAGCTATGAAAAACGCACAAAAATGCGGAAATAGAAAACAGAATAATAACAAAGATTCGAGCAGTTTTATTAAATTTACTATTGACTTTTTTTGTTTTTTTTTTTTTTTTTTGTTTGTTTGTTTGGTGAAATCAATTCAGTAGATATTTTGTTATGCATATATGCACACACACACATACACGAACGCAAATATAACATGTTGGTGAAAGAAAGCGAAAGGATAAGAGAAAGCTGAATTCTTACTAGTTAAATTGGGTCAAGCGTCAGCAAGTAGTTTATTGAAATGACATATGTGCTGGTGGAGGCGACCAAACGAAGCACATTATACTTTTCAGCACTATTTTAAATTTATTAACTAAGTGAATGATATTGCTTTACAACATAAATTTCATCAGTTCATCTATAAGGATGAATAGAGAATTTTTTTTTTTAAATTAAAAATCACTTAACTCAATTTTTCTTGCAATGGAATACCCAGTGGAACCCTGTCTATTACTAATTGTTTTTCATAAAATAGGTTAGAAAGGCTTATCCACAACCGGAGTACACAAACTTTCCGGATGTCGATTGTTGAGGCTACTTTGAAGAAGGCAATTTTAATTTATTGATAAGTCTTTCTTGATTAACCCGCTTTTGATATTAAAACCAAATCACTTTGGATCACATACCTACAGCCTTTAGGGCGAACTAACTCAAATTAACCGATTTCTGTGGGGCTCAAAACGCTTTGTAGATACTTGAGGGATTCAATTCATCTTCATAAGTTGCTTTGGTACCACAAAATACTTGTCTGCAAGTGTAATCTCCTATCAAGTCGATAATATAATAGAAATACTCGAACCAAATTAGTTGGCCTTGAATTACAATATTGTGATCTATAAAGTTGACCTGCACTTCGAACATGTTCAACGCATAACAAATTACTATTTCTTACTTCGAATATATGCATTTGACTTGGCATCCAGTAACTTATACTTATTCTTGGCTTTAGCACAGCGCTTGAGACTGTTAGTAAAGCAGAGAAGGTTGTTTTTTTGATTTTACTGAAATGATTATTTCACTTGTAGTATGTGTTTTTAGTAAGTGGTTAGAGTAACACTCACTTGACACTTTTAGTAAATCATTATTGGCCAAGCTGTCCATTAATCGCTTTGAAATGATCTTATCTCTGCTAATTACATGCCAAATGTAGCGAACTCTCGTGGAAAATCAGTGAATGTAGTTCTGATTTCACCTCATGTTGAATTTTACAGCTCATGGTAAACACAAATTTTAGGCGATTCTTTTAGGCCATCAAAATGTTTTAATATAGTATCTTTTTACCAAATTGATGCATACCGTTTAATTACTGAAAAATTGAAGCAAATAATTTTCGGGTTGATTCAACATTCAAAATTTCATATTCAGATTTGGTTCGGTAATAATTATAGACGGTTTCTACCGTCTAAGGTTAACGCTATGACTTTCAATATTCCCCACAAATGATATATATGTATACTTAAAGGCTTCTTAGGGGCAGACTTCTGGTATATATTCTGATCATAAGGTTAAGGTAGTCAGCCTATGCCTGCAAGATCTTTTAACTCTATTCACAAGAGGCTCTTATTGTTTCTTAGCAATTCCTGCCAAACACAAAATTAGAACTTCTTGTTATTTGCTATGTAAATATTTCCCTAAGTCACTCAGTCACTAAGTCATATAATTGAGTTTAACAATTAAATTATCAGCAAGGATTATAAGCTCCACCCTTTTAGGGAAAGCAAAGCACTTCAACTGATGTTGGACTGTTTATTAAACATTCCAATGGCCATGAAGCTGTTCTCTGTCTCTCACGTTGAGTCCAACTATATGAGAGTGTACACAATTCCTGCCATTTAAAGAGTCTGCTGCTACTTTTGACTTCGTGGCAGACATTTTCAAGTCTAAAAAGTTATCACTGTGACTTGGAAAGCAGATGTCGTGTTGGTTTCAAGGTCAGATACTTTTCGTATTTCATAGTAATACATACATATATTATACAGATTTTTACATGTGTATACTCACACTTCAATTTAAATTCAGACTTATCAAGTTGATATATTTCTTGTAAAAAAAATCTACGAAAGCAAGCAGCGATGCATAAAGGTGGCTTAAGCGTGGCTCATACCGTATGATCCCAAAAGAATGCTACTGAAACGCTATTATGTACAGAAATGTATTTGTATATACATACATACATATGCATATCTATTTGGATGTCAAAGTTGCCATGCATGTGTGTGCGTGATTGCAGATTGAGTATGTCAAAGCGTGTTCACGAATAAATCCCCAAAGCAGGATATGCACTTGAGAGACAGACAGACAGACAGACAGACAGACAGTTAGATTTACAGACAACTAGGAATGGCTAGGAAACTAAGCACACTGACAGATATGACAACGCATATGTACATACATATATATACACATCTATACATCTATACAAAGGCAGTCAACGGAAGCCATGGTGGATAGTGAAGTGAAAGATAAAGCGGCGAATATTTCGACAGACAAGCTTAGAGACAAATAAGATGGCGTCAAATGCAGAGGCACATGCCAGCGCGAAAACACACATATCACTGCAGCGTGTGTGTGTGTGTGTGTGTGTATGTGTCTCTGTGTATTTGTATATATACATACCGATTTTGTATGTGCGCACTTTAGATGTGTGCAACCATCAACCAAACGCTCAAGTTGCGAAATAAACGTCTGATTACGCATGCCACAACATAACCGAATTAACGCCCGTTGTTCTAGCGAAAATAACAATAAAACAACAACAACAACAATGTAAGTTAAATTGTTGAAGAAAAAAAAAAGAAGAAGAAATTGTCAGAGCGCATTTGTCCAAATTTAATGCGAAACGGAAATAAAGATTAACTGCGACTGCCAACCGCATTCGCCGCATCGGTGCAAACTGTTTACGAAATACAACCACAACACAACAACAATTGTGGCAGTGCCCGTTGTTGCCATGATTTGCTGCTTTATTGAGCGCAACCAACACTGGCTGTCACCAATTGCTAGGTGAATGTGAATGTGAATGTGTATGTGTGTGTGTGTGTGTGTGTGTGTGTGTGTCTATGGAAATGTGTTGTGACTACAGCTAAGCTCAACAACAACAATTGCTATGGGCAAAAGTATCAACAAAGCAGCGACAAAATCGTCGGAAGTAACATCGAAGCAGTCGAATGACAGCATTCTGGATCAGAACGGTGAACAAACAAATAATATTTCTGATTCGTATTTTCATTGGTGTGTGCGACGACCTAGTAACCTGCACTCAAGTGCCAGCAATTGTTGCTGTCATTGTTAATATTGTGCTGCGCAACTCACTGTTGCTGTAAACACACATTGATGGCGTCTTCTTCACCGTTCACCGTTCACCGTTCACCGTTCACCGTTGCCTTGTTGTATTGAATGGTTGGGATAATTTGCGCTTCAAGTTTATGTACGTGTATATATATGTGTGTAGGTGTGTGTAAAAGCTGGTAATACGCATTTCTTTTGATTCACTCGAGTTAGCTGATGTAGCGGTGGTGGTACCGGTGATGTAGTAGTGGTTGCGTTGATATGCTTGCTTGCTTGCTGAGTTGCTTAATGTCGCTTTCTATGCGAAGAAAGATTGAATTTCTTATGTTTTGTAGTTGATATTATTCTAATTTCACGTTATGTTAAGTAACTTTATGCTAGGTTCTTTATTTCTTGTGACTTTATGCTATGTTAAGTAATATTACGTCATGTTAAGTTATGTATTATTATGAGAAAAATCTCCTTTTACCTTATTTTAAGCTATTTTATTTAATGTTTTCCATATTTTGTCGTTTCATGCTGTGCCATGCTATGTTATGTTGTGCAACGTTTATGTTATGTTATGTTATGTTATGTGGCATTATAATGTCGCGCATATGTTGTTTTTTGCTTTTCAATTAATTTTCTGATTTCAAGCTATGTTACGTTATGTTACGTTACGTTACGTTATGTTATGTTATGTTATGTTATGTGATATTATGATTGTATTATAGAATGTTAAATTTTTTTAACACTAAAAAATTATGAGAAAAAAATAACCTAATTACAAATTCCGTGGATATTAGAAATTTCTATGTGTAGTCGTGAGCTCATCGTGGCTCACTGATAGACCAAACATAATTTGCGATAATGCTTTACATATAAAAATACTGCGATTATGAAGAAATTTTTTTTTTTAAGAACAACACGAATTTTTTAAGCAACTCTGATTTTCATCGATCGATTTTTGTATAAAATTACCACAATATTTACTGTTATTTTGGCTTCGACCTAACCAAACAGGCTTTACACCTTACCTCAGCACTGGCTTCATTTACCACTTGCCGCTTGATTTAATCCTCAATTGTCGTTGGCGTCATTACCGGCGTCGTTGATATTGCTGGCGTCAGCCAAGTGTAACCCACTTCCATCCCTCTCAACCGCGCCCAGCCAATCACTGCGCGGTTACTTGCTTACGGAAATCCATAAGCTGCAGCAATATTAGTCGTGGCGGCGTCACTCATTGCGTCTGCGGAATTGTTTACGACTAAACCGAGAAATTCACTTGTGCGAATTAAAATCTTTTCCTCCAACATTTTCTACTCTTGCCCTACTTAACAGCAGTACACATACATACATATATATATATATATATATTTTTCTCTTCAATATCAGTCGTGCATAAATTTTTTATACGCTAATTCAGGCAGAACACTTCCACTACAAGAGTTGCCACATTTTTCGAACTTGTAATCCTTGTAGCTAGCTAATATCACCTAAATTTCATCCCCTCTCATTATTGTGCATTAACATTGAAACAAGGAGGAAACAAAAAACACACAACCACAATCTACAAGTGTTTTAAATAACTTAAGCCCCTGTTCATCGCTCGGCGTTTGTTGCATTTTCTTTTTTTTTTAATTTCTGTCTCTATTGTTTGCTTGTTGGCTTGTTTGCTTGTTTGCTCTCGCATTGTTGCGGTGGCAGCCGGCTCTTGAGGAAGCATTCACTCGTTCGAATGGGTTCAAAAGCACTTCGACCTCGTTTCGTGCGCATCGGTGTTTCATAAGCAGCCAAATAGATTGCCACACACTACGGTATATACATACATATTTACATACAAACAAGTACGGAGATTATTGCGAAGCGCATGGCTTCAGTCAGGGGTAATGATTTGACTTGATAAATCATTGGCGAGGATATAATGCGAAGCAGCAGCAGTTCGATGTGGTTGCCACGCAAACGCATCGTCAATTCGAGGTTCAGTGCGCTCTGTTGATTGACTCTTATTTGCAGTCTCATTTGCTTGCGTTATTGTTTATTATTATTGTTGCAATTATGGCATGGAAGAAATCTATTTCTTTGTTTGTACTTCGATGTTTTTGTTTTCGAAAAAAAAATATTGCAGTTCAATGAGAAAAATATAAACACACACTTAGCCGGCGTGTAAGAGAGTTGTGTTTAAAAATATTATAAACCAAAAGTGAGAAAGAAAAAGAGATGAAAGTTTTTTAAACACCTCTGAATTTTTTTTAAGCTTGGCATTGAGTTTTGCGCCTCTTTTGTTATTCGAAGTATAAGTAGATAATAAGGAACCCCGTGACTAAACGTGGGGATCGTGTTGGGAATGATTAAAAAAAATCATCAGCAGCTTGCCGCAATTTTAGATCATCTGACCTGAAAGCAATGTTTCACAATGAAGAAGAAAGATAAGGAAACAAAGATCTAGTTTGACTACTACGTGGCAAATAAATCTCACAGTTCTTTAAATAACGAATATCGAAGATCGAAATACATTTCTAGATACTTGCACAATGACATTCTTCAACGAATCAAAGGTTTACTCACTGATAGTTGGGAACGCGCTGCAAATTGAAAACTACTTGAATCTAAACTGAAACCATGCTCGAGAAAATAAAAATGAAACATGATGTGAAAGCTTGTGTTCCGATAACGGATAGATTGAATAATATGTATATGAGCAATTAGCAGATCTTTTGGCCAAATCTAAATCTTGGTTAGTTTTATTAAGAAAATGGCACACTAGGAGGATGAATTTGTTGTTAAGTACTGGATAACAACGAACGAACTATATGCTAGTTTCAGCTAACAGCAAGTCCAGAAAGTAGCAAAATCTGTAGGATAACAAAGGAAGCCACAAATTCCTGAAGTTTAATTAAACGAAAGAGAGTCTGTAGATAGAGTGGTATAACATAAAAGTGGTATAATATAGAGTGGTATAATCGTTTGTTATGTTATCGTTATTTTATTATGGTTGTCTAGCCCATTTATACCTGCTGTTGTTCAATTCGCCACTTACCAAAGCTTAGCGTATCGAAGGCAGATATAGCCTATATATACAGTGGACACGTAAGTCAAACGCAGTACATACCGAAATAAAAATTACGTATTTATACCATAAATATGTATAAAACATCATCGATTCGACCTTTCTCTGCTTGCTATAGTATGATATCTCATAATTATCAAACGAGGTAGTTATTGAAACTCTATTTGGCTCGGAGTCTTTCCAAACGACTGATTCAGTGCGTCCAAAATTTTCTAATTTTCGACAATTCATTTTCAGTGCTGCCAGCCTGTTTGAACAGCTGGTATAATGTGTTCGACTCATTACATTCTCTAACTCCTGGCGAATTGAATATTGCTATAAACTCTTCGACAAGAAGGCTGTTGTCGGTGAGATGAAGTTTATGAGATTAATGTGAATAAAAGCGGCGTAAATATATACTTAAGTACTATCCTACCAATGGGAAATATATCTAACTTTACATCCTTGGGAAAAAATTCGAAAATTACATGTTATTTAGATTTCGAACTATATTTTTTTTTTTTGAGAAACAAATTAATTCTCTTTATTGGAGATATTTTATTTTATAGACATTGAATTTGAACAAAAAAAAATTTATAAATTAATAATAATATTTAAAAATTTATATGAAATAAAAAAAAAAATATTAAAAAATATTTATCGACTTTTTGTTTTAGAAAATTTTTAACTTCTTTCCCGAAAAATATATCTCAACTTTTTCTTTTGTATACAATTTGTTTATTCATTATTTATCAAATGAAAAACCGTTTTGTTCATATGACCATTTTCTTTTTGAAAAGCGATATCTATTTTAACAAATGCGCATATATATATATGCAGGTGCAAACCTTTTTCATTTTAATTTTTATTGTAAAAAATAAGGACATTGTTGGGCACCATTTACTTGCTTCATTATTTTACATGATTTCCACGGTTTAATGGAATGCCTTCTTCTGAGATTGTGGGTTAATGTACAATACTTTTGATTGTGTTGTGATATATATGTTTATCTGTTTAAGTGTCAACTCAAGCGTATTTGAGCGAAATCCCTGCAACATGTCGCTCAAGTGTCCTTATTTACTCGTCTTCTGTCAGATTTTCCTCAGACACAGTCGCTTCCAAGAGTATTCAGACAACAGCTGCCAATTTGGTTGTTCGTAAATGAAACATTGCGCCTTCATTTCCCCTTTGTCTGCCCATAGTCCGTCTGATTACATTTTTATTTGTTTGGTTATTGTCTTATGCAATTGACCATTTTCATTTTATTTACTTGTCTTTGGTTTATTCTCACAAATTAGGCAAGAACATTGTTGAAGTGGATGTTGGAAATTTTTGTTTTTAGAGGAAGGTAGCTTATTAGGGAGGCATATTTCTACGCCTGTTTGGGCGGGTATACTCTAAGGGACAGCACTTTTCCTCCATCTCACTACTAGTTTTTTTTTTTTGAGTACGTCTTACTAGCGCTCAAAGGCAAAGACTTGTTTTTAAGTCACCAACTCTAGATTAGATCTATTGCACTTCAGTAATATTTTCTAAATCTTTCTAAGATTCACCATAAGAACTCAATGCTCTGTTAAATCCAGATAAATATATATCTTATTCAGGGAGATTTTTCCTTGTTAAGCCAGTGGAAAGTTGCAGTCGCTGTAGTTGTTGTCTCTTCCCACAAAAGAAGACACTTGGCTAGTGATATGCAGAGGTTCGGAAATAAATCTCGTATCCTTTTCAAGGACTTTTTGTTTTCTTTTCGAAACTTTTGAAAACTTTCAGCTAAGTTTTTAAAAAAATAATTAGAGATCACATATAGGAATCAGAACAATCCATCTCTTAAGAGATCATTATAGAGTAATCAAGGATCGAGTTTAAAAATTTTTCGACTCGAAAATGAGATAAAAATGAGAAATCGCTCAAAGTTAATAAAGGGGAGCATTATAAAATTTTTCAAAAATCCTACCTTAGGGTGTAAACATATTAAAGCGCAGAAAAATCAAGGATAAGAGTAATGAAAAAGGAAAAACTTTAACAGAATAGAATAGAAAAATATAATAGAATAGCAAATAGTAAGTATTCGTATCCACTCCAATTTTGTTTAGCACATTTTTGCTGTATCCCATCTTGAGCCACTGTGTGTAGAGCCTTAGTTAAAATGAATGTTGGCAGAAGTTATGGTATTTTATCAAGTTTAAAGGTTCAAGAAGAGAAAAATAATTTATAAGTGCCGTTCGGGTGGTAGCGCGATACGTTTTGGAAATATAAAAGAAAGTGATAATTCCCAATTCGTAACATATCTGATCAGAAAAGGTAAATTAGTTCGCATTAAACTAGAGCAATCAGAAATGATTCGGCGCTAAAGACTTTTCATTAAAATCTCTCTGTCTTCTTTGGTTCATAAGTTTCCAATTATGTCACCCAGTTCTCCGAATGAGATTGGAAAATTCAGCATTATTTCTTTCAAGCTTGAATTTAATAACAGTAAGTCCATATCATTAGTTAGTACGCATAATTGGGCATATGCCCACGCTCCGCACATTTTAATCACTTTATGTCATTAGGTGATTTGCACGGCAAGAAAAGTTGAATAACGAAACGCGCTTAAAAAACCAAATGCCAAATACAAAAACAATAACAATAACAACAAAACAACTTGACTTCCCGCCACTTCGAACTTTGGCAGCAGGCCACAAGCCAGCAGCGACAAAAGCTGCATGAGATTACACTTGAAAGGTTGTCAGTGACCCTCATTAAAAAGGGCCAGCACAAAAACAACAACTGCAACAAGGCGAATAAAAATAACACACACGAAAAGAATATGCCAACAACAGAGAGCGCAAAGAAAAAAAAAAAAAAACACGGAATGACTTTTGTACTGACTAAGCCGATAGCGTAATGCCTGACGAAAAGGTCAAAATGGCTTTCACTTTGATGCGCTGCTAAACGCCAAACACGCCCATAAAGCACCGTCGACACGCTGCCGCCCTTTCTGCGAAACAATGAATTTGATTTTAATTTGCCTGACCGGCGCTAGACCAAAGTTGCGCCAAATGATTTTTGACCTCGGGTCAACTAATACCCACAAGTACAATGGTAAACGCATACTTCAGCACATGTGCGTGTGCGTGTGTGTGTGTGTGTGTGTCGAGTGATTTCTGCTAAAGCATTTTGAGAGCGCTCAAAACATAGTTGTAGCTTGCATTCACAAAGTACTTGCCAACACCAACTATGCTTATATACATAACTGTACATGTCACCTACACACATAAAAGCTTAATATACAAATGTGTGTGTGTGTGTGTGTGTGTGAGTGTGCTGTGTTTGGTCACCGCCTCTCGCATGGAAATTATATTCTTCATTAGTTACTTTGTTTGGTGACTTAATTAAAAAGTTTGCCGGAGCTGCCTTATAAAAATATCACAGCAAAGTTGAAGATGTCGACTCGTGAAGCTCTATGTCGCTCTACGAGCGTACACAGTTCGCCCGGAAGTAAGGCAAAAAGGGGAACTGTTGGGTTTCATTGGTTGGTTAGATGCTCGGAAAGTTCGTCGAAGTTATGCGAAGTTTTTCTTTCCCTTCTTTCCTTCTGCAGACGTCATTCATAAAGCGAAATGAAATGGTTAATCTTATAAATTAAATGGAGTGGGGCTGCAAGGTGCAAGTGAAGTGTCTGAAGTCTTATTTCGTGTAGTTAGCATTGGAAGTTGTGTGGAATGAGGAATTTGACGTTGACTTTAAGATATTGACTGACGTATGTGCACATATGTATGTATGTATGTTGAGGTTATGGTACTTGCCGTCGAAACTACTGCTCGAATAACCCTGTAGGTAATGGGTATAGCTACCAGGAACCTGTCTACATTAAATACGGCCTCTTAAGTGACATTAAAAATACTATTTGCAATAATTAAGCGACTCATTTCGAAACTTCTTTACATTACTCATATTTTTTGACTCCAAGTGGTTCAATTGATTGGATTTATAGGCGCAAGTCGAAGAGATACCAAGTAGTTCATGTTTCTTAATTTCTAGCGATTGTAAAAAATTGGTTAGAAAACCGATTGAAGTGGTCTGAAGTGATCAAATATTAATGGGAACAATAAACCGATCTATGAAAACATGAAAAAGATAAGAATTTTTAATATTTCATATTAAAAATTTCTCGAGGGAAGAAATTTTTGTGATAACCTTATATATATATCGATTATATAATTAATCAGTTTTATAACAATTGATTTTATCTAAACCGTATTGGTATTCATCCGAAATGAAAGTGCTCGGCTTCGGTGTTTTCAAGGTAATTTTTATGAGCTTATTGTCGGGATTTGTCTAGTCGTTAACAGTTAAAGGTTAGAAATGATTTACTCACTTTTTTCGTTTATCGATTTTATGGTCGTTTCCGATAGCACTAACCACACCACACCAAACCACATTCAAACTTAGTTATGTTTCTAAATTAATTATGGCTGCGAACTAAACATTAAAAGGAGAATGCAGACTCACTCATATTTTTTGCAAGGTGCCATGTATATGTGGGAACTTTTGCGATTCATCACTTCTTTGGTCAGCAATTCGAAAAGATGTTAAATTCCTTTCAAAAAAAAATTACCCCCTCAAGAGATACATAGGTACCTCATTAGGCCCATGTAACCGCTTTTTAGTCTGTCTCTATTTGATTATGCCAGTTTATTTAATTTATACCAATTGTTTGTTCGTTTCGTCACCTCCATAGTCTTCTGAATTTAAGGTAGCTTAAATAGTAT
The DNA here is from genome assembly GCA_021498325.1 of Bactrocera minax. Lineage (NCBI taxonomy): Eukaryota > Metazoa > Arthropoda > Insecta > Diptera > Tephritidae > Bactrocera > Bactrocera minax. Next base: position 651,432 of record JAKEEE010000099.1, read on the forward strand.
TCTTGGAACTGAAACTGAACTGAACTCAACTGAAATCAAGAGTAGCAATATTTGAGCGCTATTTGAAAAAAATCATAACATAAAAATTCAGGTGCAGGAAATATGGAGAAGATGTTTCACAAATGGAAGTAGTTCGCTTGAAATTTACTAAGAATATTTCGTTGCTAAACTCTTTCCTATTCTCGAAGGAAACAAGATAACATTATGGAATTTTTACTAACTCGAATTTAGTACTGATATATTTCTTTGAGAAAAAAATTCAATTTAGGGTTCCTCATATACGAGGGCGGGTCAACAAGTCCGTGACTTTTGAAGTTCTTTTTATTTTTTTTCTTTATTCTTAAATATTTCTTTATTTTATTTTTTATTCAAAAAGTCACGTACTTATTGACCCGCCCTCGTACCATTCGTATCGTTTTTCTACGAACTTTGATCAAGAGATTAAATAGTAGTGATATTGAAAACAGAACTGTAGAAACTAGTAGAAAGAAGTCGACAACACTCGCATTACCCCATCTTCCAAACGAAAAAAACTTTTCTTAAAGTATTTATGAGCGCAAAACTAAGGTTCCAAATTCATTCTTATTAAATTTGAGCAAAAACTTCGAAACAATTTTCACTCATGTGCGCGCGGAACCTTGCCAGTCTGAAGCCACACACTTATAACCATAAGACAAAGATATATATATATATACAGTATATAAGTACACATGTAAATGTGTGTAGTTCTGGAGCTCTATGCATAAGCAAATACAATTGTCCTCTGTTTGTTATTTGCCTTCGCTAAAGGGATAATTAATGAGGGTTGAGTTGATAAATTCTTTGGTCTGACTTTTGGGAAACTTATGGCACAATTAAGCCATAAATTGAATTGTCTCTAAAAGGGTATCGAAATTTAATTAGCAAGTAGTTAATATGCGCAACATATCGCTGCGTTTCGCATATTTCCATTTGCTTTATCTTTGTGTAATCGTGCTTAATGCGAACCTCTACTTGCCTATTTATATAAATAAATGTGTCTCACTTGCTCAATTTCTTTTGCAGAATTACCCGAGAAGCGGCCAACACTTTTCACCGAGCACACACGCTACGAGCCGGGCGATGTGTTGCGCGCCAATTGCAGTACGCCGCCATCAAGGCCACGCGCCGAGCTAAAATTCACTATAAACAATATGGTGGTAAGTGAACAAAAAGTGATGCAAATGAATTGTGAATTTAGAAAATCGATTCGCTAAAAACCATGAAAAGAAAGACTTTCATCAAAATATAGAACATTTTGCCTGCATTAAAACTTTCTATATGCCAAAAAAATTAAGAAAAATTTAGAATGAAAATTTTCACCTCTCAAAGCTAAGCAATTTCTTTTCAACTTCTCCAATTTCACCTTCCTGTTGAGCAAAGAGAGAAGACCTCATGTAATTATTCAATTTTCAGTACAATCTTTTCCACTCAATGCTCACCCGTCTAGAGTGTAGTGTGAGTAAAAGAGAGAGGGTTTGAAACGTGAACTGTGAGTGTGTCGAAAATATGCTCAGACATGCTTTCGCCAGCAGACGCTCTAGTATTACCTCCCACAGCCAGTCAGCGAGAATAGCCAGCTCAAAGCAGCGCATGAGAAGTTGTTTGCGCAGAAGCCCCTGACCCTTGGCCATTGATATTGGTGGCATTGTTTCCCGTTACGCATTGTGCTGTCAAACAGCAAAGTCGGGACAGCGCTATGTTGGAAGATGCCCAAAATGTTTGTGTTACGTTTGCGCCGTGAGTGATTATCCAATTTGTGGCAATCAAGTAACGGTAACAGCTTCAATTTGAGTAGTGAAAGGTCAGTTAGGTATAGGTAAAAGGTTTGGTTTGTTTCAATGCACAATACTCGAACCGATTTCCATAGACGTGCAGTTTAAAGCAATATCGTATTCCTTTCTCCACATTTGTTTTGATAACATTGTTTTAATTTTGGGGTCTAAAAATATGGTTCAGGCGTTGTTAAAAGCAATTTGTGCAAGTTGTCCGCCACTATAATAGCTAAGGTAGTGAAACTTAAATCGAAGTCATAAGATATCTGTTAACAAGTGACTTTTCCTCTTTTTCTCATTCACTAGCATGTCTGCTCGCTTTACTTCTTTACCAACTCTACACTCTACGACGTCGAACTAGACGAGTTGTTGTTAGTGTCAATTGCAATTCTATATTCTTGTAAAATTTCATGTGATTAACTTCGTCGATATAGTGTTAAAGAAATTTCTTGTTAAGTAACATCTCAATACCAACAGAGAGCCTAATTAAATGTCTACAAATTCCTAAGTCAAAGCGTATGCCAATATTGGCGAACTGTTTATTGCCAATTAATATATATTATACACATCTATTTGTAACTCTGTTATTTACCTGAAGCTTCCCCATATTGGTGGCATGCTTCTATATTCCTCACATACATATAAACATATGTATGTATGCGACTACATTCCTACAGTCCAGGACATGCCATGATGACTCTGCCATTATCATTTCTGCACTTCCTGTTGCCTTACTGCCAACCACTCGTGTACCGCCAATCAAAAGGAATTGTGTAAAAATCTCAACAAATTAGAAAATTCCTCAGGAGCTTCAATAAGCCAAATAGAAATCGGCAGCACCCCATTTGCACTCAACATTTCTACACGTTTCTTGTGCAACGCCCAAAAGTATGCCTCGACACATTCATGCCATTGTTGGCGCCATTTGGCTTTGCTTGTCTTACTGCATTGAGCAGCTATCCACTTGGCTTTGTGTCGACTCATATGGCTCTCGTCGCAGCTTCTTGCGGCCTCCATGGACACCTTTGTAATGAGTATCTTACGCTTGTATGCGCCTGAAATGTCTACATAACTACTCGGGCATGTGACAAAGGTTAGCTTTTACGTATATGTCATTGAAGCTCACATGTATTGTGCTCATAGTTGTGTAGTATGTTTGTAAGCCTAATCATGGTCAGCTGTAACGAAGTATCAAAGGACATGCCGCCAGCAGCAATACGTCCCAAACGATTGTGCTGACAAGCAAACCAGAGACAGAGACCAGAGACCTTACCAGTCAGACAGGAGCATGTTGAATGGCTGGTGTGCAACGACGTTTTGGGGCGTAAATGTAGAAATGCATTCGCAGACAATGGTTTAAATGCTCCCCGTATGATCACTATTGTTAGCTCTGAAGCTTAAAGCACTGGGTTACAGTAAACAAATTTCGCCTGAATGTAGGCAAAAAAAGAACAGAAAAGTTCACGGAATCATATGACATTAATAATGGTTTAAGTTTGAGAATACTATGTGAAGAAGTTCGTCGAAAGTGGCCGAAGTCCTGTGCAGACAACCAACTTTTTAAATTTTAAAGGCGATATTACTGTGTCAGACTATAACCTGGTTAAAGGTTAGATGAGATTTTTCTAATTTAGAAATCATAATTAGGCGAGATGTATTATATATTTTGTGGTGTCATAATTTCTAAAACGAGGGAATTCACTTGTCAATCGATGGAATGTACTCATGCGTAAGGGCGTCTCAAACTAATACCAGATAATTCCTCTAGGTGACGCTCTTCTGTGGTTGTCTAGCTTACAAGTCTTAGTCTAGCTAAAGTTGCATAGCTTTGTCCAGGCCCGAATTTTAGCTTTACCTCGTGAGTACCGATCGCAATCGGAGAGTGTGACTAATAAGAATAGCAACAACAATTACAATGCTATCTTACTGGGGCGCAAGAAGCTCTCCGAGCCTAAAAAGATTCGTCTCCATTCAGAAATATCGAAGAAACTTTTATGATATTTTCGATTAAAGAGGAGGCAGAAGCAATCTCTCAACCTTTTATGCTTTTTTTTTTTGTTCTAGAAACTCAAACATTTTTTCCGGAACGTGGCAGATACTTTTGACGACCTGTACCGCATCGCCATCAAACACAATTTTTGAAGTCTGAAAAAGGTCTATTTACTTTATATTTGGTCTAATAGTTCTTCCTTAGAAATTTTCTGGAAATAGGCATTTCGGATCGAAGTTTGGGTATTATATTATAAACAAGCGGACAAAGCTTAAACTTCTTCTCATTTATAACTCAAGAACTATTATACCTATTCTGATCTCGGATTCAGAAATTCTGTTGAAATATTCGAAAAAACCAATTAAAAAAATTAGTTAATACTCCATGTTTTGCCTACATACATAGATATAAAAGAAAAGTTTTTGTCCAACTTTCAGCAGAAATCTCCACTGTGCAGCGTTAAAAATTTTACGCCTAAGCATGGACGGCCAAGTGCAACAACAGTATATACGCTGCAAATCCTTGACTCTCTCAGCAAACCCTAAGTGCATCTAACAATGTTGATGCAGCAGTGTGAGTGCGTGTGTGTGTGCAGTGTTACCTTTAAATAATGTCGCTTGTCGCTTTTCAACACAAATTGCATGTGAAAAGTGCGCGTCCAACATAGAGCATTACAACCACACACACACACACACACACACACACGCACACACGCACACACGCACACATTCACATGTATGCAACCCTGTAGGTAGTCAAAGTTGAACAAATGCTGCACTATCAAGATACCACAAAAGTCTCAGCACAATTGTCGCCCGTTTAGTGGACATGGCGCGGAGGCAGGCAGAAGACCGACACCGGAACCGGGACCACCGTGTTGCAAGTGGACGCGCGAGTGGTGTCCCATTCATGTGTGTATGGCCGAAAATGTTAAATGTCGCCTAGACTCAAGGTTATGTATGAGCATAGTCGGAAATCGTTGACTTCATGGCCAGCACGGCTTCCGTTTTGTCGACAAGGATATGTGGTGTAGAAAGATCGCAACATTTTTCATATCTGCCAAATTTCTTCTCTCTTTCTTTTTCAAAAATATACAATACTTGTGTATTTTTTCGCATTTATTACTTGCGGGTTGTCACGTTAACTTACAGTGTCGTACATGCACTGCCATACACCATGCCATATATCACTGTTGCCCAGAGTGTGTGTGTGTGTGTGTGCGCCAGTGACAGCGAAGGACACAGCGCCACTCGTGCAAACTTTACGGCGTCCGCTCTGAGCTGTGACTGAAGTAGAACACGATGTGTTGGCATATAGCAGAAATCAGACCACGAGCAGCACACACACGCACACACGACTGCGACAATTGCTGTGGCCACCGAGGAGTACTCACTTTTCTCAATTAAAAAAAGAGATATAAACACAAATGTGCTGGGGGAAAGTGCTGAACGCCAATATGCGTATGAATTTTAATATTTTGTGCTTTAATGCACTCACCAAATACACACATTCACACATTTGCGAAACTTTCTTCGCCCGTTGCATATGTTCGGTCGGTTGGGGCGCACAGGGCGTATGAGTGCTCTACTTTTACAATCAACTAAAGCTAGAAAAGGGTTTTCGTATGCAGGTGCAAATAAGTGTGTGCGTGTGTGTGTGTGTGTGTGTGTGTGTTGGTGTGTGTGTCATTTTGGTAGTTCATGTGCATATCTGCTTGGTCAAGTTTCATATTGTTATGACAAGCGCCTGAGGGCAGCTGCGCTCAACAGTGAAAGGATATTTAAAATGAAATATAATATTTTCCACATACCTAACAACAAACCTTGCAGGAAGTTTCGTGTGTCAAAATTGGTATGAAAAAATTTTACTGCTCGATGAAAAGTGAAATAATAGGTGAATGCTGGCGAAAATATATTTTATAATAGAGAGGGAGAGAGAGTCGCGAATGCCAGGACTTAAACATTTTTGAAATAATTTATTAAAGTCCTTTGCTGGCCGCATTGCAATGCAATTTCGATTAAATGTTTTGCACATTTATTCCGAACCTTCTTAGATAATTTTTGAAGCTCATTCAATTTTAAAAAACTTAGTTTTAATTAAAATTTAAAATAAAGCTTGAAAAACCTTAAACAAGAAGGTCACTATCAATATTTCCGGCCCGGAAAAGAAATATTTTATAACCTGTAAAATGCAGCTAAGTCCACTTTTGGAAAGTCGTGACCATACTGAACTTTATTTCCTGGTTCTTTTGATGATTTGGGAAGATCGCTGCTCGCTTGAATTGCAAAAGCAGAAGAAAGGTCGAAAAAACGGTTGCTTTGAAATTCTTTTCTTGAGTGAATTTTTTTAGGCATTCTGACCATTTTTAAGATTTGTATTAAAATATATCGAATATTTAATGGAATTATAAAATGTTGTCTAAAATAACTGGAAGTGTTCAACTTCAGAAATGTTTACGATAATTCGCGAAATAAATAATTTTATTTCAAATAAATTTTCAATAAATTTTCACTTTTGTTCGAAATGAGATCTGCTCACCGCATTTTATTTATACTTTTATTCATACCGATGTCAGACCTTAAGCTTATAAAATATTGTTTGTATATATAAAACTTAGTCGTAAAAATGGAATGCTTCATGTACTGCTGCTTGCTGAAAGCCTATGGTGTTACCACTTATACTGAGCCATATATATTGTACATATGTATGCTTATATATATACATATACCCATGTGTGTGCAGATACTCGTCATATTTTGCACTTTTTTCACTTTTTGTTCAGCCATTGTGCCACATTTTAAATATTCGAAGCAATACAAATTCACTTTGCTCCAGTGGCTAGTGGCCTCCCTAAATTTTCTGAAGTTTCTAAACTGCTTGGTGTGCCGCCGGTGAAGCACTGGTTCAGTAAACAATTGCAGAGCCTTTATTTGCTACTTTTTTCGGCTTTTCCTCTCTGTTTTTAACACGGCTGAAGCTACAATTTATTTAGTTACTTTTACGCCGTAGCAGTTGTAGTTGGTTCAGCAGACTTGAAGTGAAGCTTTATTTAAGGAACCTACACATTTATGTCATTTAGATTTAAGGAAACCCATTTTGGGCCGACCATTGGAAAGTTCATGAGGATTGTAGAAGACTAGAATTAATATATAAATATTAACTGGACAAAAAATGTTTGCTGAAAAAATTCGCTAAAAGCTGGATATATATTTCACCCTTACGTTAAAAGAGAAAAAAATTCAATTGATTAGTAGTTTATAACTAGTATCTAGTGTTATTAATTCCCTTCTGCAAGATGTGATCTACATAAGATCCACATAAGAGAAGAACAAATATTTCACTAAATTTTTTCTGCGGTAACCTTCGCACGGACATTTGTTCTCATACGCCAAAAGTGTTCGATTTCAGAAATTGTGATATCACAATATAATGGAGAAAGGTAAGGTAGCAAAGCTGTCCATTACTCTTCAGAGCTTTAAGTCCTAACTCGAAGCCTTTAACCGTATATAATCTGTGCATCATCACAGACGGTTTTCAAATTTATTTTGAATTAATTAAAATTTAACTGATTATACATATTGGGTCTATAACTTGTACTAACCAAGTTTTTTCTTCAAAATTTGAACTTTTATTTAAGAAAAACATATATAATAGTATTATTCAAAGTATTGCCCATCAGAAGCTATAAGATCTTCCCATCTTTCTCGCACTTTGTGCTTTCCATATCAAGAGAACTGCGCCGGTTTGGTGGCAGAAGAATGACTGAAGCCAATTTTTGATATTACTACTTTCAAGGCAGTGGATGAAATTTTTGAAATTTTATTTTGCAGATGTGTGAAAATACGTTAATTAAATAAATTCGGGTGCACCCATTTTTACCTAGTATGAAAATATGCTGCATTAAATTTTTCACTACTTTACAAGTCACCAAATTTATATGCACAACTATACCTACATCCATATATATAGTGCTTCATTTGTTTTTTGTGTTGCGCGCCTCCAGCCGGCGGCGAATAACATCAAAGTTTGCGCCTGAAAAACCAGCTTGCAACACAGCAAAATGTTAGTGAGAGAAACACCGACCAAAAACTGCCGAGTGTGCAGAGAAAAGCTTTGTCGAAAAACCGAGAAAAAAAAACTACAGATAAAGCGCAGCAGTAAAAATGAAAGCCGAGTAACCAAATAAACAAGCAAACAAACGCAAGAGATTAAAGTAATGAAAACTAAAACACTCGCGGCGAGAAAAATGAAGAAACAACAAAACGAACAAACTAGAAATAGCTCAGAAATATGTAATAGCTGTGCGCAAATGAACTTAAAGCTTAAACTTTTAACAGTTACGAGCAACACAATTCGGCCTTTTAGTGCAACAGAGCTTGCACAGTGGAGCATAAAAGTGTGCGACTCGCAATGAATAGATGAAAATAGATGAAAAGAATAGATAAAAAATAGAGAATATTTTAATTCTCAACACGTTTTAGTAAATACTGTTAAAAAAGAACAAAAAAAAAACTTTTTTCTTATTTCGGAATTTTTTATAAGAAACATAGTTTTTTTTTAAATGAGTGTTGTAATTACCAAACTTGATCTTCGAATAGCTAGATATTTTTAACACAATATTTCTAGTCACCAAACCGACTGTGCGCCTCGCATTAGTTATGCCTTTTTATTCCGACTATTTTACCGTTATTTCAGTTTTGGCCCTATGCACATGTTACAGTTTTGGTTTTAGTTTGAGTTGTTTAATCTTTTCGGGTTTTTTTTCTGTCTTGCTTTTGTTGTGGCATTTCGTGTTTGTTTGTTCGTTTGTTGCTGCTGCTTACAAGCTGTTGGTGTTTACAAGTTTGCATTGCTTTGTTGTTGCTGTTGTTATTTAAGTTAAATTCTCAACTGTGTTGCTTTTTGCCCAAAGCGCGGTGCTGATTTCCAGTTTGTTTTGTGGGTTTATTTTCGGTGCGATTTTGTGTCGCCACTTGCAGAGCGGCGCGCTGCTTGAACGCCCTTTCTAATACCAGCCAGCTCCGCATGTGGCTCATCCACTTCCCCCATCCATAACTGTTTGTTTTGCGTATCAACTCATTTGTGTGCCCATATTGTACATATGTATAAATATGTTTTCGAGTGTGTGTTAGTAAATATGCATAAGTATTAGTGTGTGGCGTGTGTTTGCATGCAACAGTTTTGTGGATTTAGCTATTTTTGTGGCAATGAAGTTTTTGCGCTGAACCGTTATCGTGTGATACAATTATAAACAAAAGACAAAAAAAACAAAAAAAACAAACACACCGACCAACTTTAGTGATTTTTTATTAGTTTAAATAAAAGGAGGTTATCAATTACGTAAATGGTGTGATTTATATATATATATATATATATATATATATAATATTAAATCATTTATATAAATATATAGCTCAAAATCTCAGTGTATCAATGAAATCCACACATTTTGTAGACACACATTCCACATTCTGTGGACTTAAACAATAGACAGCATCATGTCATCTCTTTCTAGAAACTTCAGATTATATATGAAAAATTTTGTAGCGATATTTCACTGAGTTAAAAAAACTTTAACTTGTGGAATCAAGTGATCATCAGTAAAGTAAGGTTTTAACGTCGGACGTCTTTGCAATGTAAGAACATTCAATATAACATGAGAGATCTTAAAATTTTAACAAATAGAGCGAAATAGACAGACTATATACGGCCGATGATGTCCTATTGTCTCCTATAGAACCGTGATTATAGCATTGAAGATTTCAAGAATTGATATAACTGGTAGTAAAACGGAGTCGTTCTTTAATATTAAGGTCCTAGGCATTGTTCTAGAGAAATTCACTATTAATTTGTTTTTTAGAACTTAAATAGAAGAAATATTGAAGAACATAGAACGGAGACTCTCTCGAGGGACTCGTATAATCAATTTTCAACTTCTAAAGCAAAGGATTTTGAACAGAAAGTCTGTGTGCTCGTTCAAATAAAAGTGAAATTAGAAATATACTTGCATTCAGTTATATTTCCGATCTCATTTTCTTCACTCTCCCAACAACTGGATACCACCAAGGTCATTCTCGATATGTTGATATAAAACTTTCAAAGACTACACCGCATTACTCAGATTGTAAGTGATAATATTCCCAATCATATATTTTCTTAGAGGCCTGAATTTCAGAAAACATTATATGAAAACGCAAAGTGTGCTCAAACTGTGCGATCTTACAATCATCTTAGTGTTCTACGTCCAAACAGTAAAAAAAAAAAACAATAACCTCAAACTCTGTATTCCGAACATTTATCGAAGTATCCACTTAAATTAATATTCGTATTTTAAATTGAACAGCATTGTTGTACTCCTCAGAGGAAGAGTTAACAGTTATTTGGAGAAAGGGTTCGCTCAATCTCTATATGTGGGTGCATTTGCAAGTTGGCTCAAGCGTGAGCGTGAGCGTGAGCGTGTCGTTAAAGCGCGATTACGGCGGTTAAAAGGTGTTGCCATAAATTAAGGCACAGATTAAAGAATTCAGGAGGAAAACTGTCGAGTAAAGCTTATTTAATCGCCATTGTTGTTTATTTGGGTAGTGCATAAAGAGAGATAGACCACGAGTAATACTTCGCATGGCAATGTGTTTGTTTTTTAGTGCGCATTTAATTATTAAATGATAGTAGTGTTTAATGGCTGCATTTCGATAAGAGTGAAAGAGTAAAAGAGAAGTAAAAGTATAAATTCATGCTCGAGGTCAATGAAACCACAACCCTGTTCATTTTTTGTGAGACTTTCTTTTGGCAAAATTCTAAAATATGCAAATTTGTGGAAAATGTTGCACGGTTCGCATTTTGTTGCCACAATTAGAAAGAATGAATTAGAAAGAAAGAAGTCGCCGATGATAAATACAATTCAGCTTCAATACCAAAAAAGCTTTGCAAAACAGTGCGCTGCCGCTTAAGTGTTATGTTGATTGTATGCAAACACACACATATATATATTTACATGTGGTCGCCGCTATTGACTGATATGGCAAAGCGTTTTTCAATTTTCCACTAAATTTGGCAGGCAAAAAACTTCATCTACTATTTATCTTCGTTAGACACTAACACATACTTACGCACACAAATCCAATCTATTTGCCAGTGCCAAGGCAAAGTTGTGTTGCTACAAACGCAAATGCTAAACCGCTGCCGCATCATAGCAATTACAACAACAGCAGTCAGTACAAATGAGAAGCACCGCAGCAAGAAGGCGCTGAGAATTCTCGTAATCTATTAGCTATCTTCAGGCGTATCGAGAGAGTGCTGCGAAATTTGAGGGGGTACGCAACAGCTGTCGGTGACTCATTTGTGTCTGCGAGGAAAATTTTAGCCTACCTGGTAGTGAAAAAATTATTTCGCAACTCTTAAAAGTGTCTTTTATACGATATATATACATATTGACAAGGGGAAGAGATCTGCACTTGCAAAATATTATGCCGCTATGTAACGTCAGAGTCGAATGGTTGACAAAATATATTGATGGTCCGAATAGGGTCATATTTGACAAATATGTAATATATAAATAGTTGGCTGCGATCTCTGTGCTTTTTAGAAATTTAGAATCATAAGACCCTTGTATATTATGCGAAACTTTGACGGAGTGGTCAGGAACAAGGGATACTCCCTTTTGGATTAAGTTAAGGGAGTTGAAAAAATAATTACTATTTAATACTTGATAAGCTCTCAACAATTCGATACAAATCTAATACCGCGAGGAATATAACTGAGCATTTTAGGAAGCAAGCAAGCTAATGTAACAAATTTGGGAAACTTTGAGCGAATGTATGGAACGCTCAATCGAAAGTACTGTTTTTAAAATCCCTTTTTAGGCTCTCGTATGAAAATCACATTAATAAGCAGAGTAGGATTTTGAAGATATGGATCAGTGCTATATGACAATAGTAATTAATGATTTTTCTGTTCAACAGCATTTCAATAAAATATAATGTTTAAAAAACCCTTGTGAGCTATTGTGAATGGTTTGTAACACTGGAGATTATAATGTAAACGCAACTTAGCAAAGACACATACCATATTTACATTAGATTTATAAGATTAATCACAGAGTATGATCTCTCTTTGCAAAATATATTAGAGTTCTTAGAGTTCGTAGAGATAGATCTAGAGATAGATCCAGAGATATTTTTTAATAATATTCGCATAGTGGCAAATTTCCCACTGGTACGGAGCTTTACTACCGCTTCAATATTAGTTTCCGCTATATTAGTTTCCATACTGAATGACTATGCATATCCGTTGCTATTAAAAACGCATTGAACTATTTTGACTGATAATCACACTGACTGTGGTTTTTGCGGCTTTTCGTCGAAAAATTTGTTTTCCAACTTTTCGTGCCATAAAATGTCGAAATGTTTTGCCAAAAAGTGAAAAGGAAGAACTTAGTGAAATCAACACCAGAAAATTTACGCCTTTGGCTGTCAACTCACTTTGACTTGGAATACGCTGAGTCAGTTGGCTGAATTATTAATTGCTAATTTATATTGCCAGATGATTAATGTCTGTCACCAATGGCGACAACTTGGCCCAAATACTAACACATTTTCACAGCTAATAAAGGGCACAAAAGGGTGTTCTTGGGGAAACTGGAAAGGAGTTTGGTTTGGGTGTGAAAGCGACTTGAAGAATGCCTAGTTTAAAATATGGAATTATGCCTGTGTCATAAAGTAAACAACACGACCACAACAACGATATGCGAATTGAAAGATTTCCGCATCAAAAATAACAACAAAGCGAAAGGTGTGATGCATCGACACACTACACACATAAACGATTTGGCTCGGCTGCAAATGACAGCTGGCGGCGCCCAGGCCCACATTGAATTGAAAATTTTCACTTGCTCATATGTACATATATATATATATATATATATGTGTGTGCGTGTATTTTCAACTAACTTTTGCTGTGAGTGCTTTCTGGTCGAAGCTATCGACCAAGGCTGTCAAGTGTGGTTAGATCCCACAGGGAAGTGTTCGCCCACCTTTCGGCTTGTTTTTTCGCACTCACAGCACTACCGGTTTGCCTTGAGATCTTCGCTTTTTGGCAGCCAATAACAAACAAATCCGTATAAGTGTGTGGGTGTGTGTGCATTTGGGTATATAATATGGTTTTGTTCGCCAACAATGAAAACATTTTTCGATTTACCCATTTATGGCCGGTTGCCTGCCGCAACGCTCTGCGGGATATGGACATTATCTACGAATATGTATATATACGTATATATGCATGTGTGTATGTGTGTAGTAGCTTTGCATATAAGGATCATATGTGTGGTGCATCAATTTGAGTTGCGGCTTCTGTTTGATTTAGCATCATTTATCAAAGCCAAGCGCACACACACCTTTTTTTTCTTTTTTAGTTGTGTGTTAGGGTTGTAAATTCTGTTGCTTCCAAGTAACGGGATTAATAGGCTTATGTAACGGGATTTGGATTTACTGGTTTTTTTTTTTTTTTTTTTTGGTAACTCAGAAACTTTTTATGTACCTGACGGTTTTGCCTTGTAGAGGCAAGTGGCTTGTCAGTCTTCAACATTTAGCGATCGAATTTGTGTGTACTGGTTAGCTTCTCTCTCTTAGTTAGCCTCTGGAAATTAATGGTGGATCATGAAAGAAATTTCGGAGGAACGTGTAACATATCGCAATGAAAAAGTTTAAATAAACAAGGACCAGGGAAAATAAGTTTTGATTTGGGGGACTTGAAAGTGAACCACTTTGTGAACAAAAAATCTTCTCAATCGGTTTTTCCATGTACCTTGTAAAAGTTGTAATTTTTGGCGAGTAAATTTGGTATGGCGATGTAATAAGGACATATATATTTATATATATATATGCATAGATCAATGTGAAGACTAAGAATCATTGAATCATTGCTGTTGTAATTTGACGAGTATGATGTTTCCTCAATATCAGTATACTTCCATTTGAACTCAATTCTGTTAATGTAATGAATCAAATTTAGTTCAAATCTTTTAAGTTGTTTGAGAGATTGACAATTACTCAGCAAGCAGTTGCTGTTGCCCTTGCTTTTAACTTTTAAGAGGACTTCTCACCTTTTCAATTCAGATCTTTGCTTTTACCGATGACTTTTGGTAGATGGCGCTGTGGTATCTTTTTAAAAATTTTATGGGTTTCCTTCGAAAAGAAATTTTTTTTTAGCGTTTTATGGTTGTGCTAGTAATTTTTCAGTTTAGGTGAGAAGTTTCTTGGGAAAAATAATATTTTTATATATTTTCTTAATTAGTAGCTGAATAGAACCACCACCAATAGAAGGCACTATTTATTACGAGATTGTAAAAACCTCGCCAGTCACAATCGTTTTAACACTTCAATATATTAAATTATTTAATAATGTTAATTAAAAATTATTTTGAAATTCTGCTTAAAATTCGGGAGGTCACTATAAGGAAAAATATTAATAAAATATGATATTAAGCTGATATTCCTTTTTAAGAATTGTATAGACGAAGTTTTATAACGAAAGAAAAAAGCCTTGTTTAAACTTTTTTATTAAGAATTCAGCATTACAATTAAAATTTTGTGGAAAGCGCATGTATGCCATATTCCACACCTCAAGTGCCTCAGCATACTCAGAATGAGAGTAAATCATAATCAACAGAAGAAGTTTGCTAACTTCAAAAAAAATAAAATTACAAATTCAAAAATAAAAATTTAACAAATATTCATACACACGCACACACACACACACACACACGCACACACACACTTTCAAGCAATAATCATTTCTCAATATGTGGGTGTAAAGGCAGGTGTGTGAAGAATGTGCGCTTGCAACTCTTCTAAGGTGTGATAATCATTCACCTTCACAGCACGAGCAAGTGTTAAGTCTCACTGATTGTTCCTTAAACGAACTTGAAAAGTTTTGCCTTGGCTGTCTTGTGCGAAACCGCCTTAAGCGATTTTTGCTTCGAATTATGCTGAGAAATCTCTCGCACGTGAGCGTGCACACATCAACATCCATGCATAACGGAATATGTGCGACTCTACATTTTCAAGTAAAACTGCACTTACACACACACACACACACACACACTCACATACATACACACATACATACATACTGGTTGTCAGAAGTTTATTTGACATTTTGTGCTTATAAGAGCAATATTAAGCATTTGCATATGTATGTATGTGTGTGTGTGTGTGTGTGTATGTGCGGCCATTAGTGCTCCTCGGTACCGCTCGAGTACGCAGCAGCTTCGTACTTTTACTGCAACCCGTTAGCTGGTGTAAGCGTCGCTTTGTGCGGCGTGCGGCGAGCGGCGAAAGTTTGCACCCGAACTTTATCGGAAACTTTTAAGTTTTTGTGTCCATTCTGCGTTCTTGCCCCTCGCCCAGCCTTTAATGAGATTTGCATGCTGGCGCGAAGATGCTGTTTGGCAAGTTTCACAGTTAAATTGAATATTTTCTTCAAACTTAGAAAAACTGCTACTCGATTAAATTGTTTATGTGTGTCGGGGGTGAGTTGTGCAGTGCAGTTTTTGTATTTGTTTTTGTTTGCTAATAGTTGAATGGTCTTCAATTCACTCGAAAGTATTGTTCAAAGTTCAATTCTTTTATGCTTGTTTTTGGTATTTTTCTTCTTTTTTTATTTATCTGCTAACAAGGGAAAAAATTTAGAGGTCGCTTGAGGATTAGAGTTGCTCAAGTTCGTAGCACCTGGTCGCAATGTAAAAAGTTTTCGGTGAAATAAAATATTTCTAATAATCCAAATTTGTGTCCGAAACTGGGTTGCTATCTGTATGAACAAAGAAGCGCTTAAGTTGAGCTTAAACAGCAGTGAAATTAAGACCAGCTCGAAGTGTGTCGAAACAGGCTCTAATATAAATGGAGTAATGACATATATGCAACACATTGTAACAAAGAAAATTTTAAGTGAAAAAATTCCAGTTGGAAATAAGAAGCCCAAGATCATGGTGTAAATTCCTGGTATTTTAAGTTTGTTTCTTAAGCATTTGCTTTAGCATAAACGACGAACAAATTTGGTTCGCATGCATATAAGCGAATAAGTGTAGTAGATTCTTTTACTAACAGATGTTGTGTGTGTCTTTATCTCAACTGTCATCAAGAAGGTTATAAAAATCTTAAACCCATTCTGAACTCCTGTTACAGCCGAAGGGAGAGATCAGTAAAATATTATATATAATTTCCCATTTTTTCTGAGTTTGAATTTGGAACCATGCCCTGTCAAGCCGCATTTCCTTAGCCTAGCGCTTTGTATCAGCTTAAGTATACTTACAAATATTATAAATTCCTCAAGAAAATTTTTTCAGAAATCTTCAACTCATCAATTTACACACCGAGGGGTCATATGGTCCTCATCTATTTTAAAAGGCTTAAAAATTTCAATTATTACAGTTCATGAAAATGAATTGAGCAAGCAATATTTTTATAAATTTTTCTCTACCTGATCAACATAGTTGCCTCACACCTCTTGTTGTATTCTTAAGTTGCTTCAGTTAAGTTGCTGTAGCCTTAAAAATCGAAAGTAATTTACGAAAACACGAATAAGAGTGCATACAACTCAAATCCAGATTGATGGAAACCTATGAAAACATCTGTCTGGAATATGAAGGGTTCCTCTCGGATAATAAACAAAGATAAATCTATATAGCGGCACACAATTTGCAGTAGCATAACCAATATTTACTTTATTTCACTCGGAAGTGTGCACTGTATCAAGTATACCGAAAATTTCGAAGCAGTTCGAAACCATATTCGATTGCAAAAGTTTAATGCATACAATGAAAATTCTACTCTTTTGCAGCCTACTAGATTTTACAGCTACACTAAATTTGGTGAGGCGATATAAGATAAGGAACATGAAAGAATCTTTATGAAGAATTAAGTTGCAGTCAAATATTCAAAATTAACATTCTCCAATCAAGAAAGTGAAAACAGTGCTAAAAATAAGGCGACATTTTCAAAACACTTTCTAGGTAGACTATGGTGAAATCAGAGTTCAACACATTCTACTTTTATTTCAAATTTGAAAAAAATTCTCGCCTCTGTGATATCGAAGTGCTAAAGTGTTCGAAAGTCAGATTCGTTTGAATTCGAGGCAAGTTTTCATGGTACTTAAGTTGGAAACCGTTACAATGAGTCTGCGTTGTTCGTCGGATTTCGGATAGATATTGACTCGATTTAGTGAAACATCCACGAAATTCATTGGATTGATTTGCTGGCGACCTAATTTTCATGAAGCTGGCAGCTGGGTTGCAGTATAGCTTGTTGATTTCGTTTTGACGGGATATCTGTTAAGGTATGGCTGCTCGACACGAATTGTATTGCCATTAATTTCGAAGTAAACCAAACAAGATGAGGTTTAGTTGGAGTATTCAATAACAATTTCTGTGTAATATTTTCTGTATTAGCTTTGTTCCATTAAATCTCTCTTTGAAACACTAGTAGTTCGAGCATGTCTTAAAGTGTAACCTACCATTTTTCCAAGGAACATTTATACTACTCTCTCTTAACTATAACCCACTGTAGCCACTTACTAGTTAATTTATTGGATTGTAGTAATAAAATGACATTCTCTTCACTTTATTATTTTCGTTTGTGCCACATTCCAATACAATAGCGCATTGTTGACAACTAGCTATTGTTTTAACAAAATAGAAATAAATTCTCTGGCTATTGAAATCGAAAATGAACTCAGACAAAATTCGTAAAAAGCGAACCGAACGCCTTAGCTTGCATGCGCTCGTGCAGGCGACGAGCAATTAAGGCGCAATGAGGACATTAGGCATAATGAATGTACGCTTGAAAAGTGCTGGAACAAGATGAAAGGCAAAATGAATGACAAAATAAATGTCATGCTTAATTTCACACAATTATGGCGAATGTGATGTGATGCGAGTCACGAATTTGATAATTTTCGGCAATTGTGTAAGCTCACGCCAATTACAAGGCCAACAAGCGTAGCAAAAACGCTGCGACACACCAACACACACACACACACACACACACACATACATACATACAAAGAGATAGACTGACGCACACTTACGTAGTTGAAGATAAATCGAGTGGCAAAGAGTTTCTGCATTGCAAAGTTGAATATTTCAATTACAATTTAATGACCTTCATCAAGGCTACTGGTATGATGCGGGTGGCGGCTGGCGAGTGGCGGCTGGCGGCTGAAGCTGGTTGTCTGCGGTAGTCGGGCAACTGGACGCTGTTACCAAAATTCTGCTACTTTGAAATTCACCGCTTTGCTTGCATCATTAACGAATGGTTGAAGCGAAATTTTGGAAAAGTAAAAAAAAAAAAAAATGATATCCATACAGTCTTGTCGATGCATCCAGAGGGACCAGTGGACATGTAGTAGGGAAGAGCAGCCAAAAGTTTCATTAAGTTGCAATTAACAATCAACGTCAATAGCAGCGAACACGAGAAACAGCAAGCCACGAGCCAAAAAATTATATGAAAGACGAAAATGTGCAAGTTGAAAATCAAAAGGAGAAAAACAGAAAGAAAAACACAAATAAGGGGGTTTGACTCGGTTTCTGCTTTTTGCCCCCCCCAAAAAAAACTCAAGGCGTGCTTTTTCGCAGTAGCCCTGCCATAAGCATTAAATATACCCCCTTCACTAATGAAGCAGTGAGCAGTGAGGTTGGCAGACTGCTGTTGCAAGGCAATTGCTTTCAGATTCATGCAAATGTATTTTGCGTTTATTAATGTGACACTGACGGTGGCAACCCTGGCTGTATATGGTGGTATAGCCCTGGCCTTGATTGCAGCACATTCAGCATTATTCCGTGCGACCTTTTTTCGGACAGTTGTACTTCGAGCTCCACCAACATAATTATCGGCAGCAGATATATTTTTTTGTTTTTTTTGAAATTGGTCTTTAAGTTGAACTAACGTTTCAGCATAACTTCATTTAAGGGGCTTTAGGAGATTCGGAGCGTGCGGCTTATTTACTAAAAGTTTAGCGTTAAGTTTAAGTAGACATTTGTAACGAAGCTCTGCAGGCGTACTTGCATAGCGGCAGATAGCTAACGGACGATATATAATTAAATTTGACCGACGGAAATGTTTACTTAAATTTGAGAAAAAATGTGGTGGGGATAGTATGATACTTCACTTAAATTATATAAAACCCTACTGAAAGTTAAAAGCAAATACCCAATCATTTGTGGAGTAATATGAGAGATTTTTCTATAAAAAGCTAGTTGATATATTAGAAGCGTGTTATCCTAGGTTTACGAATTTATATTAGGCTAGAAAACTTATAGAACTTTATATATATATATTATTTGTGTATATATATATATGTAATATATAATAGTCGAATAAAATTCCGACAAAAATGAACATAATTCTTCAAGTACTCCAAGACTCCCTCGGTGGTTGAAACCGTAATGATAGCGGCATTAAGGCTTGTATGGATTAAGGGTCAGTAATAATCCCAGTTTACATCACTTGAGCCATAAGTAGTGTGTAGGGTTAGAAAACTGGATGGAATTGGGCCATGACCTGGCTTTTGCGTGAAGCACACATGATCGATTCTTACTTAAATTTTTTTAGGAACCTTTCAATTCCTTAAGACTCCTACATGTTCAAGCGTGGATCGCATACATTGGATGAGCGGTGTTCACCGTTGTCAAGCGCTGATCGAAAATTTTTCTACGGCCTCACTCATAGGTGCATAGTGCTCGAAAGGGTCTAATATTTCAGTATTTTAAAACTTCAGAGACCATAATCGGCATTAGCCTTATTGCTCTTTTTTATCTTCGGAAATTCACCACACCAGCTGACATTGTAAGCTCTTTTTACCATAGAGGAATAGATGAATTATGAATCAGAAATGTTGGTACTAAGTAAGAAATCATTTTGAGGTTCTATATGAAACATTTGACGCCTACCCAACCGAACCCTAGAAGACAGTTCTACCTATGACATATGAATATTGGGTTGCTTGTGTACAGGGCGATCAAATATAAGGAGATCGCCATATTGGAATGAGAGGTTACAGTTACCGCTTGCATCGGGTCGGAGCATTAATATGGTGAATTAGGCAGCCCGACACCCTCAAGCGAGTATAATAACCAAAATTTGAATTAATCGATTCAAGTTCTTCTTATTCAAAATCTATCAGACGACAATTTACTTTAGAGTGTCGCATCAAAAAGCTGACACCTATTCCTATACTCATATAGACAACTATATGTACAATATACATGAACACAAAGGAAATATCTTCATATATATACATCAAGTGTATACCTCGTAGAGTCATAAGCTCCTTAAGCTTAAGCTTTGGCATTTCTGCATTTCGCCGCACAAGTATTCCGCATGCACAGCACGAGCACGAGCACAAGCACAAGCGTTTGAGTGCGTTCATATGTGGCATGCAACATGCCATGCCACATGCCGTTGTTGGCGTCACTGGCATGCCATTCATGTGACCATGCAATTACAATTGCCAACATTCAGCAAACAGCAAGCCTTTTGGCTTCTCGCATTCCTCGACCGTTCGTTCACTTGGGCATTTCATTTCGTTTGCTGAGATTTTTACTGATTTCCCCTAAAGCCAGCTTGTGTTGAGCAGCCAAATCGTTGCAGCGTCATTTGGCATTGGACATCCTACACACACACACACACATATACACATTTTATTTGCATAATTCATAAAATTTTCTCAACTTACTTCAATTGTAGCGATATCCATATGAAATTGTTGAGCTTATTTACTCTCTAACTGCACATCTGTATGCATGTGGCACGCATGTAAGTGTTTGTGCTACGCTGCATGACGCATATGTAAGTTTGTGTGGCTGCGCTGACATTTGCTACTGACTCGAGTGGAATTTATTTGACTGCCATTTTACCAGCATTTGTGGCAACTGTCAGAGCTTGTGTCCCTGACGTCATAATAACTGCGACACATTTGAGGATTTCCCCTAAAAATTCTCGCTTACTAAGTGGAGAGGTTGCGTAAGTTTTCAGAATGTTTAATGACAGGAAAGTGCTGGCGGGGAGTCTCCAATAGAGGTCAACTATAAGACGTTCGAAATCACTAACGAAGCCAGTAGTTATGAAAAAGTTCGAAAATTACCCCTGTTTTGCATACACTAGTCGGTGGCAGACTGCTCGAGATGGCTAATTTAAAATAAAAGTATTTCTCAGAGGACAGTGACTTTAATAAAGTGCTTTTTCAATCCACACAGCACTACTCGCCTTCTCCATTGGGAGCACTGGATTTTATTTCGAATTCCTAACAATATGCCCATTATTGCTTGTAAGCAAGCGCTATTTGGACGTATCAGGATCTTTATAGAACTGACCCCAACCGAAGCGAGGTTTTTGTGATCACACCTGCTTATTTTGATTTTATAAGCTATCTTCTTCACTTCTCCACTAGTTGTAGGCGTTTTGGGAAAGTGCTGATTTCAATTAATCCTTTGTTGTCCACTGAGAGAATATTGCTAGACTGACGTCATAATGAGTTCTCTCCGAGGGAAAATCAAAAAATAATAAACTCAATATCCTATTACCGAAATATGTGTGTGTAACTTAAGTAGAGCATTTTTTTTTTTAAATTACCGCATCCCTCCAACCCCTCCAACCCCTTTACCTCTAAATTATGTAGTTATAACCATATTCAAATAATTTTCTTCCAAATTTTCGCCCATCACTGCTTCGTTCTACATTTTTCATTAAGTGCGCACTTGCAATCATTATTGCAGCCATTCAATCAGGGTCTCTGTTTGTGTCTTTTTTTTCCCGATCAACCATTTTAAGCAATTTTTGGTAATTGAAAGTTCCACCACTTCAGCAGATAGTATAGCAGTGAGTACTGACTGAAATCAACTGTTCTTTATCAATGTTTGAATTTTCACTATTTTTCGCTATTTGCTACTATTTTCTTTCTATATAGTAGTTGTTTTTGTTAGTGCTCGATCATACTTGCACTTCGTGAATGATTTGTGCAAATGTGATTAAATCTCTATGCTCTGAGTGGAAGACTGCGCTGCAATTGCAACTTTAAGTGCTGGACTCTAGTGCGTTGCGTTTGACTAGCAAATTTGTTTGTTTTTGTTTTTAAATAATTTGATTTAATGTGTGTAATCGAATAGTGTTTTAGGTCAACTAAGCATTGGTAAATATTGGTAACGTGCTTAAATTCAAAATTTTTCATTACACATATAAAATTTATATATCCAGTTCAAATTAAATTTGTCAAATAAAAAAAAAAAAAAAAAACAAATAGTATAAGTCGGAAAGAAAGTAAAATTGGTGACAGAAAGTTAAACATAAGAGGAGTTTACAACTAATGCTCTCTGAGTGCAACACATCTGTCGTAACATGAGTGACGTAATGTTGACGTTGATAAAAAAAAATACTCTGAGAGCAATGTCATCTGTCAATTTACAACAGTTACAATAACAACTAGAACTAGAAGAAGCGTTTTCGAAAGAGAGACTGATTTTCGAAGCTCTCTTTACAATAAGAACTCTATATTAAGAAGTTATTAACAACAAGTGTAAGCGCAAGTTATAAAAAAGAGACTTAGTGATGCTTCAAAGTATGTTTACTTCCTTGGCCTTTAAATGTCTTGACAACGAGAAAACGGCAACATAAATATAAATAAATAATTATGCGGGAGTGGGAGAGAAATAAAAAAGAACCCAATCAAGTCAGATCCCTTGAAAACTAGTGAAATGCTGGCTGGCATGCATAATGAATGGAGAAAATGCTAAAAGTGTAAACTTTTTTTGTTGTGGGTGAAAGCTAGCGAGTGGATATTTATAAAAGCTTAGCAGTTCGCAATCGATTATTTTGAAATTTGATTAAATTTTTTTGCTTGTATTCTCATTTGTTGTTATTATTTTGCTATTATTTTGCTATTTTGCTCGGCAACCATTTTTTTATCGAAGTATTTCCATCTTTTTAGCAGCTTATATACCTAAAGTGCTGTTGAAACTTTGTTTTTGATCTACTTTTGTATTAGTGCGCTTAGAAATAGTACTGGGAAGAAATATGCCTTACTTTTTATCAGTGAACATAATGCACAAAAACAAAATTGAGTTATTTTTAGACAAGAGTGTACCGAATTATATACTTCCGACGTAGGCAACTGATGACCAAGATGGTGTAAATCTTGGCTTTCTTCATCTAGTATATTCCATATGCATTTTGAAATATAAATTAGATTAGGGTTCGATAGAAACTGGCTGCTTCCTCTTTATCCATAAAGGTTGTCAGGCAAAAGATTAAAAATAATCAATAGATGTCGTTCTCATCCGCTGGTAAACATTTTCCGAAGTATCTCAAAACTAGTACGAGAGCAATTGATTCACCGAATTTTATACTTTTTGACCTTTCGACCTTTCGAGCGTAAAAGACAAGCCTAAAAAGTATTTTATGTCAATACTAAAAGCCTGAAACTTATTTTTGTCTCCAAATCATAACTTTTTTAACTAATGTGTACATTATTTTTACGAGGTCACTACTAAAATTTTGTGCACTACATTTTAACCTTTAACAACCACCTCTGTAGCTTGTTTTAATTTTTTCTTGGAAAAACTTCCTACAAATTGCGCCGAGAAAATAAGTAGGACTATGCCTAAAATTTGTAAAATCCTTAACTCCTTGAAGCAAATGCAAAACTCCGCGTATATCTTTAAATGTTCTCTTTTAAACAACACACTTGTTGCAGAAAGTCTCTATTATTGGAATAACTCGCCGCTATTTTAATAGAGAACCTAAACATTTCTTTTACTTTATATAAGAAATGTCGGAAACTTCAAAAAAGACACCTCATGTGTA
Source organism: Bactrocera minax (assembly GCA_021498325.1). Lineage (NCBI taxonomy): Eukaryota > Metazoa > Arthropoda > Insecta > Diptera > Tephritidae > Bactrocera > Bactrocera minax. Next base: position 675,059 of record JAKEEE010000099.1, read on the forward strand.
GGAAGAATATTATTAAAAAATTAAAAATTAAAAAAAGTTGTCTTCTATTTGAGGTCTTCTATTTAAGAAAACATGCATTGGGTCGACACCCAAACGAAATTTGTTTCAAAACTCATTGCTCACTAGGTATATCAATAACTTTGGGGGTTTAAGCCGATTTTTGTTCACACAACACCCCTGCAGGTTCTCAGTTTTTATTTAAAACCAGACCAGTATACTTTAAGCCACTTCTACCAGCACACCTGTGCACTAGTGTAATTCCCCAACAGCTAAGAAGGTTTGCAGCGATAACTGAAAGTCAAAAGTTTGATCATAAAATCACATCCAATTGTATATATGTTTGTAGCCACGGAAGTGTAAGCGTGTGACAAGCAGGTGGGTAGAGAGGGAAACTATAGAATTCCACGCGGCGAGTCGCGGCAAAGTTCGCTCCATTTTCGTCTTTTCTTTTTTCGGCCACTTTTTATGATTTCCCTTTAATATTATTAGTTGTTTATAGCACGCCTGCAGCTATGGGAAAATACCAGCGAAAGTAGACGGGCCAGCGTTGTGCATTTTCTTCGTCTAACCGGCGGCGGTGCGGCGAAGTGCTGCTGCGCGTCGGTTGCACTTTCTTAATTCCCTCGTTTACCCAGCTCTACTATCCTTTATTCACTGCAATTTCTTTCAACTTGACTTTTGCTCTGTCTGGTTAATTTTTTCTTCTTTGCTTGTTTACTCTTCATCTTCGCTCATTTTCACTACTTTCCTTTTTTTTCTTCTTTTTTCGTGGTATTTATTTTGTAATAAAAGTTTTGAGCAGCACTTTGTTTGAATTATCACAACCTTAATACACCTTTCGCCTTCTCAAGCGAGTTCCTTTCTTACTTTTTCCTTCTTTATTTTCTTTCTTTTTTTGTTCGAACGCTTATTGTTTAATTATTAGTTTAGTAAATTTTTATAGCGGAGCATTGTCTTCAAGTTGCTCGGAAAGCGCAGCTGAAAGGCAAGTTAATAATAATTTCGTTGACATTGCCAGATATTGAAAACGTATTTCTTTTGTGTTAAACTGATTTTAAGGAAGAATTTTAAGATGACTGCAAAAGCATCTGTCTTGAAAACCATTAAATTGGAGGTTGTTAATAAGCTATAAAGTCAAAAAGGTGTTGAAGCCACATTCTTAAGAGACAGTCGTGGCAAATAAAGGGTCCGGTTAGTCCGATATCCCTTTTCAGCTCTTTGTCATTGCCTATATAACGGCGATCGCTCGTGGAAAAAATAGATTAGTGGGAAGCCTAAAATAATGTCGAGTCCCAGGAATAGGGTAATATCCAGTAAACCAATCAAGCCCAGTAATATATTATAGAAATAGATATAGATATAGATTTCGATGAATCATATGAAGTCTGTCCTTCCATTGCAATCAAGAGTTAAAGAAAATGTGTTGATAAATAAAATCTTTAAGAGCCTGGTATCTGGTATTTTAGTAGACCAGTCTCCCACATTAAAACCTCGCATAGGACTTAATGCTTGGCAGTTCAGAACAAAAGCGTGTTTTCAATAGATACAAGAATGCCAGTGCATTAGTACATTTGTCCATAGATGTTTATAAGTCATGGGTGAGAAAGCCTTTAGTTTCTTCCACATATACCCTTTTATCTGATCTCTTGAGTTTGTGGTTTCAAACGAAGGAACTACTAAGGTGGTTTAGCGACGATTTTAGCATGTGTGGAAAACATCTTTAGTATCTGTCCTTCATCCGCCCTGTACAACACAATCTTTATACAAAATTGAACGCCGGTGCGCTTCGAACGCTTGAACTCAATTAAAATGTTAAGAGTCGATCCATAAGCGGTGCTGGTGTTGATTGGGTCTGTTAACTCTCTATTGCTAACACGATTGGCTTCGATTGCGACTACTTTAAATTTTTCTATAAGAAAATTTCGTGAATAGAGTTGGATAACATCGAAACGGATGCGCAAGTTTCCTCCGATTTGATGATCATCATTCAATATATTCTTTCACTCGAAACTATCCACATGTTTTTTTTTAAATTTTTTTTTAAATTTTTTATTTTTTTTGTTAAGGTGCTAAGGTAATTTTTGTATAAAGCAAAAAGATAAACAATAAATGATGGCTGTGCGGTAGGCCATAGGTCGACGGTCATTATAGAGCTCGAAAAAGTAGTTTTGTCCTGGAAGTGTTTCTCCACACTAGTAATTTTATGACTCCTTGTTAGCATTTTAGGTGAAATTTTTTCTAGAATATTACATATGGCAGGTTTTGGAGAGAAATTTGTTGTAAATCAGATTGCTTTTCATATGAGTACTTGACATGGGTTCACCTACAAATTCATCATATGTGACTTAGAAGCCGCCAGCGGAGTCAAAATATAGCATTCCCAACATTTGTTGTAAGTAAATATATACGTCTGTATATAATTAAGTGCGTCTTTGTACCCAAACAAATTAAATTCCCCACACAATGCCAATAATGAACTAATTTTTCTACCACCGGCAGTTTCTTCAACATGTCATATGCATTTGCACATGCACACACGTGCACAGTGTACAATTATGTGTTGGTGTGTGTGCAATTTATATGCAACGATTTGATTTGTACTTTATTGTATTTGCCACATTGTAAATAAGTTAAATATATTTTATTTCCAATCCATTTAGATAATGCATGTAATTTCAGTTCGATTCGCAAGAACAGCAACCGTGCAATTGTGTCTTCTCGCTTCAAACTGTCACTCGTGGGCTCAAGGGGAGTGTGCGCAAGGGAAATGAAAGTTGTTTACAATTTATTGTCTTGCCAACAAGTTTCTGCTATTTTTAATAGTTGCTTGTTATTGCTGTTGACTTGAGCGCAAGGACCCTTCTGTGTGTGCATGCGTGTGTGTGTGTGTGAGCATCGGTATAATTATATTTGTTGCACAGTACATCTCGGCATTCAGTGTTGTTGTTGTTGTTGCTATTCATTGTTCATTGTTCATTGTTGATATCGACAATGCGCTGCTGCGCTTATTGATGCTTTTGCTGCAAGATTTTCATACCGTTGCCACACACTCGTACTCCGTTGTTGCTGTTGTTGTTTGTGGCTGCTCGAAAACGAGGTTAGTTGGCGCTGCTGCCTTGGCTGCGCTACCAAATAAAATTAAATATTTTTATACCTCATTGTAGTGTAGTGTTTCTTTTAACTGCGCAAACGCGTTCGTGGCACAACAAATGCAACCACAACAACAATAACAATGCAAAGAACAGGCACATCGCATCATTTGTGTGGGCGAATAAAGCTAGCAGCAGCAAGCAGCCAAAGTAATTCACCAGCTAAGGAGTGTACGCATATACGTGTGTCTCTCTCCCTGTGTGTGTGTGTGTGTGAGTGTGTGTTAGTGTGTTAGTGAAGTGCTCACGCGCGGAAGGACGTTGCCAGGATGCAGCTAGACAACGTTTGTTGTTTATGTTCTACTATTTATTTTATATTTCTCACTGTTACTGCCCTGCTGCGTGTGTGTGTGTGTATGTGTGTGTGTGTGTGTAGTTTGAAGGCGGCAAATCGTCTAAAGGCTTCCGCTCTTGCCACCTGCCGCAATTGTTATGGCTGCTGCGCTTTCAAAAGCGAGTATATTGTTGTCATTATAATAACACATACACACATACACTCACACACCCATACACGTTTGTTCTATTTTTTGCTGCTGTTGTCGACGTTGCGTTGTTTTGTGTTGCTGACGTTTTCGATTTGCGGTTGTCATCTCATTAGGATGCTTTTCAAGCTTCTTCCTTCCACATCCGTTTTCAGTTTTGTTTCGTACAATCTCTTGGTTTTTTTTACAGTTATTCCCTTATCTGTTTTCACTGCACCCGCCATCGTTGTTTTATACCGTTGACATGGCTATTGTTAGTTAGTTGCAGGTTGTCGTCATCGTTGATGTTGTCAGCATCATTGTTGTTAGAAATGATTGCTGCGCTTGTTAGATGTGACCGCTTGGCTTCCTCCTCTATATATATATATTTTTTTTGAGAGAAAATTTTTGTGATTTTTATACCTTTTTGACAAGGCATGGTTTTAGTTGAACTCTAATGGCCATGCCTTCCCAATAGGGCACACTTAGACTCCCAGCAAGTGAAGTTAAATGTAGTCTGATGCCTAGAAGGTCTCAAGGTCAAATCAGTCCAATGCGATATCTATTAAAAATTTCGATGTTTTACCAGCTGATTAGTAATCCAGTTTGAAGCAAATAATCCAGCTGAAGTCATCTTTAATGTAGCTAATGCAGTTGGGAATTGTATAGAGCAAATTTTGTTAACTGCCGAAGCCCCAATGACTCCTTATGAAAAGAAAGACCGCGCAAATCTTCTCACTAAGGAGTAGATAGGCTAAAAAGGTATAACGCTTAAAAGCAAAACACATTTTTTTTTGAATTTGAAATTCGAATTTATTATTCCCCACGATCTAGACCGGTGAAACACCGATAGCGATCTTCCAACAATGTGATGCCATTTTCTACTACTTTTGCCCTTTGCTTCGAAATAGGTTTTAGATGCAGCGCTTACTTTGCATTACAGCTGACCAGCTGGACCATTCGCCTTTAACACCATTAAATGTTGAAGTTGAGAGACCCTTCTTAACTGCAATCACGAAAATTCCGCACCCTTCCAAACACCTTGGCAAAATTGCTGCCGCTATAATGTTACTGATAGCACGACGCACCTTCAGATGCGACCTTCATGCAGCCAGCGAATAATTCTAGCATTCGAAATACTTCCATTTGGATTGTGATTGGACTGTAATCTGAAAAATTAATAAATTTGAGATTCTTTTAACTCCTTTGTGCTGTGAGAGCGACATACAGCTTCCGGACCCGTTTATATTCTTTTGAGAAGAGCACATGGGGTCGTTAAGAGTTAAGACCTTGGCATTGTGTTCGCAATAGCACTGACTTATTTCATGTACATTTAGAGCAGATTGCCATGCTAGGCTAAATAGACCGCACATAAGCTCAGAAATATATTTGTATGGAATTTTTACTGTTAGTAAACTTGTTTAGAAAATATCATCGCTGATCTTAAGTATAAAAGCGCTGTAAGAAATTTTAATTCATCTGTTTTAAGCTGTAGAATAATGCCCAATGCCAGGAGCATTTATGGCAAATGTGTTTGAGTGAAGAAGTTTTGAGTCCACTTAAATCTAGTAGATTCTCTACTTAAATAAAAAGCAAATTTGTATGGTAAAAATGTTGTGGCTAACAGTGGCACTCTCTATAATTCAAAGACACTGCTCTCAAAGCGTAAGCAGCTTTTAAATATTCACAAAGAAATTTTATTAAAATTTATCTCTGTTTATGTATTTACACAGCTACAAACCTAGTTTTGTAATCTGGCAATTGTTTTTCCGCCTGCCTGCATTTAGTTCCGACCAGCTGTTATTGTTGTTGCAATTTTCGCTTTCTTTGTTTAATTTACCGCTCTCGACTACGCTTATGCTCTCTGCCGTCAACTATTTTATTTTCCAAATGACTGCACCGAAATTATGCTTTCTCTCTAAATAAACTTTTAAGTTGTGTGAAGTCAAGCGTTGATGCCACTTGCAATATGTTAAAAGTTTCCAACCGTAATGTTCATAATCACAATCAAACCAACACACACGTGCACACACACACACACACACAAACGCACACATGTCCATTAGGGTAAACTAAAGCAAAACTGCATGCTGGTAAATGTAAGAACACAATGTGAGCGATCATCACAAATGCTTATGTGTGAGTGTGTGCATGTGCAACTGGTGCCAACATTTGACTGCTGCCACAACAACAACAGGCATCAACACTATATATGTGCTGCTTTAACTATACATGTGTATATATGCATAACGTTTCACACAGCTCGCACAGCTGAAACTGTTGGCCACCATCGCGTATACGTAACACTGTTATTGGCGAAGGTACTCCAATGCACAGTATATCATATAAGTATGTGTATCAGAAATAACTCACACAAATAGCATATGTTTATTGGATCGCTGCCAGCTGTAGTAATTGACTTAGCTGCCAGCACATGTAGTTGCGCTTGTGTGTATGTGTGTGTGTGCGTGTGTGTGTGTACGTGTGCGCATTTAAGCAACCTGACCTGCAAATACTGCATGTATGTGTGTATGTGTGTGTACACGTTGGATCTCATTAGTTCATTGACGAAGTAAAATTTACTTTGCTCTTGCTCTTCCTGCTCTCATAATTTCCGTAAAATATTCTTGATGTTCTTGTACTTTTTCATATTAGTTGTTTTTAGTGAGTATTATATTGCTGCTAAGCTGCAAAGTTTAAGCACTTATGCAAGATAATTGGAGATATCGAAGGAATGAGTGGCTAAAAGTTGGTGTAGTGGTCAAGTGAGAATTTAAATTTATACAAAATTGTATGTGAAAGTATAAAAGTGAACTTTTTGAATATCTTATTAAGGGTGTTAACAAGCAAGTATATATATTAAAATATATATGACCCGATCTATTTACTAAAATACTGAGTATTAATTTATTTGGAGCAGAAAAATAGCAGATGGTGCTTTCAGTATAATACTGGCCTTAGTTCTAGGTGCATTTGTTTTGAGAATTGTTGAGAGCAAAGAGCGCTATCTAGCGGAGAAGTATGCATCAAACTCCAAAAGTCCAAATGTATGAAACTCCGAAGGGTATAGGTAGGGCGGACGTTCTTGATAATTCAGCATAAACCAATATCGGAGAGTGAGATATAGGAAAGAGAGGATTGTGAGATTGTGAGATGCAATTTTTGGTCAAAATTTTTCTGATCTAGCACCACTTTTGAGAATTTAGCATAGTTGGAGTGGTTGGAAAGTTTTCGAACTTAAGGATATTTGCATATAAAAATTGTTTTCTCATATATTTTATATAATAAGAAATATAATACATAATAATATATAATAATAGGGCAAGATTTGTGAAAAAGATTGCACGCAATTGCATAAGAATGTATTCGAAAGTGCAATAAATTTAAATTTTGATGTTCCCACCTATTTATTATCGTTTATTATTTGAACAATTTATAGCTTATTATTTTAATATGAAAATTGGAAAATGTTAGATTTTATATCTATATATTCATAAAAGTATATATTCATGATATTTTAAAGTTTATTAGATTAATTAAAGAAACTCTTCGTCCATATAAAGATTCAGATAAAGAGAAGGAGAAAATAAGACATGATATAACCATTTAAAGGTAGCAGTAGTTAAAGCTGTTCAGAATTTATCTTGCTTTCGAAAGATACGACATGGCGTATGAGTGATTTTTTTGCTACTATGCTATTGTATATCTGTAGAATCAATATTTCTGCTATTCTAGTATTCTTTGAAAAGTGTGCTTTCTCATAAAACTTTTTGATCGAAGCTGTCTTACTTCTCTAAAGCTGAAGAGATCAGATTTGCTAAAATCACTATATCACTGTCACTTTGAAGCACGCAATTCTTAAGCAGAACAGCAACCCGAATGCCCTCATTTTTTGCGAATCGACACTGCACTAAATCTGTTGAAAACTGTAGTGCAATCCGATTTTCATGCACCAATAAGCTCAATCAAACTTTCAGCCAATGCATTTCAACAATGTTTGCAAAGTATTGCACAGTTATTGTTGTTGCTGTAAAGTGAAAACTGTAGCACCTTTGCATTTGCTGCCATTGTTGTTCACCGTTATATCTAGTTATGGATTATTGTATGGCATGCAAATGTAAAAAATGCAACAACAATCGTTGTTGTAGGATGGATTAATGTGTGTGTATGTGTGTGTATGTATGCAAATGTCAGTAGTAAGACCAGCAATCAGTCAGCGATTCGGTTAGTCCGCGCAGCATTAAGAGGCAGCGGTGAAATCGCGGCAAATATGCTGCCAGACGGAATGACTGAAAGTAGTAAAGTTAGCAAGTTGCTGGCTTTGCCATTTTTGTTGCAAACAAAGAGGCATCCAGCGTTTTGGATTGACTTGCATTTGTGTCTCAAACACCTTCTCCTGTTTTGAAATATTAAATTTTTTAATAAATATGTGAAGGTTCTTTTTTCGCCACACTTTTTGGCTTAGGGTTTATAGATTTCCTCTTTAGTAGCATTTCGTAGTGCTCATTATTCAACATAAAGAGCAACTCTCTGAGACTGGGAGGAATCCGAAGGAAATAGGTGTTGGGTGATTATGTTTGAGGGAGCATGCAATGAGGACCTGGAAAGGAAGTAGTTGAATTTTCTAGAGTGTTTAGAACACAATCTTGTTAGTGTGACTGTTATCTGTCGAAATAATTTCAGATCTTGGACTATCGACTCTCAGTACGTCACTCGTGGGTAGAGAGTTAATAATGCATACCTTGTTTCTTTGTTCTGGTGAAATACATAACCTCAGTTAAATCCGTCATTTGGTGATAATCACTGTTACCTCACTGAGTCTAGTATTTCCTCTATTTATAAGCTATATATATATATAGATGATAGATGATAGATAGATAGATATAGATGATATAGAGATTTATATATTATTCTCAAAATTAAGTGCTCTCAATGAGTCTTTTCTCTTCTTTGAGTTTTTAAAAATCAATCAATAGTTCTTAGTAACACTTTTGGAACTCACAGAAATCCCAAAAGGAGTATTGTTTTTCGAAATCTTTAATGAGTACCCAATCTACCAACATTTCAACGAGATACCTTAGACTTGTGTCGATAGTTTCATGCCTAAACGACATGTAACTCCAAAAACGAATCCAAATCGACTTCCGCAGAAGTACTTCTTCAATGCAACGGTCCCAGTGTTTTTCTACATGTTGCTAGTGCTGAGCTACTTGAGCAGTGCTCATTCAACGCTGTTTTCTTGCAATTCATCACTTTCTTCCGCGAAAGAGATGCCTCTCCTATTCTGCTCAATTTCTGCCTTTCTCTGCTCTTGCATTGTTGTTGCACATTTCACGTGCCGCTCTGATTTCTGCTGCCACGTTGCATTTTCATTTGTATTGTGCTTTCGTTGTTCACTGTGTGCACTTTTTCTCTGCACTTGCAACATTTTACTTTCCAATCCCTCCCGCCGCTGTTGTTGCACGGTCTATTTTTTAGATTATTTCTTAAATTGCTTGCAATTTTTCTAGTTCAAACTCGCTTGCTTTAACCTTTTCGCATTTATTTACATGCACATCCATCTCTATGTATGTATGTACGTGTGTGTGTGTGTGTGTGTGTGTGTGTATACGCAATGCTTCCTAAATAAACGCGCAAAGCAATGCTTAACTGCTTTACGCAACAATAAATTTCTGCATTTCATTATTGCTGTGCTTTGAATTCTTTTCTACAATTCTGCAAGAAAAATACTTGCATTTCTAAAGAATTCTGCAGCAACAACAATGGAAGCAATCTTTGGGTAAGCAGTTGCGAATGTTGCAAGGAAAGTATGAAAACATATACATACATATGCGTGTTCAAATCTGCCAGATTGCAGTAATTTAAGAAAACGCAAAATATTTAAAATTGCCGTAATGAATTTAAATGTTTTTTAAACAAATTTTTTCAAAAAGATACTGAAAATTTTTTCAAGTATTACTAACTACTAATGCCTATTTGCCATCTTTTGCACTAATTTAATTTAATTTTTTCATTTTACCATAATTTTACTGCCGTTTGCCAACGTAAGCGCGCTTCCGCTCCAGCACCCTCGGTCTGATAGTACCAATTTGGCTCATTATGCATGCAGCCGCAATATTTGGCCAACATTTCAAAAGCGCGACTTCGGCTGAAAAACGCCCGGTTGCGGTCTGGTGTGAGGTGCAAATTTTTGCGCTTGCTCAACTGCCAAAACTGTGCTATTTAAATGCACACACACATACATATAAAAGTACAAATTTTCGGTATGAAAGCAATCTAAGCTGGCTAAGTGCTAAAATTAAATTTATTAGTATGGCCTTGAAATTGCACTAATAATATAACTAATAACTATGAATTTTAGCATCTGGCATTCCAGTTGCTTATTATTCAAGATACTATGTAATTTATCGGAAGTAATAGATTATATATTTCACTAAATTATTTACATTCATCTTTTATCAAAAATCTATTTTTGAAAGGGTATTTACACCATTGTTTCTAAGAGGACGTTTTTTTTTACAATAATTTTATCAATATTAATCTTATGCAGTGCTGCTATCTCAAAAAATTTAATCAAATAAAATTAATATGATTAAACATTTTTAGAAAGCTGCAATAAGTTGAATTTTATTACATAGTGTGTGTTGGAAACCTGTTTTCGAAAATGTGCTTCATTTATAAGTTGTAACAGAGTTGCCATCTTTTCTTAAATAAAAATTTTTTAAAGTGATATTCATTAAAAATTAAATGAGATTGAAATATTCGTATGAAATATTAAATAATGAACACGAAGTTTCGAATTTGGTGTTGCCACCTTTTTGAACACTTATTTTTCAAAAAACCTAAAGCAGAAATTAGAAATTAATAATTAGTAGTTTATGAATAGAACTAAGAAAAGATTTATTTTTAAAATTTTTAAATAACACACAAATTTTTTTTTATTATTTTGAGTTATTTTATTTCCAGATTAGAGAGTACTGCAAACGATCCTATTTTATCTTGTAAATTTCTTTTGGTTGTCGTTTAACTTGTGCATTTCGTTTCAACGCATTTGAGAAAAGTTAAATAACTTTTCTCATCCCATTCCTTTCTCTCTCTCATCATTCCATTAAAAAATATCTACTTCATCGGCTTTAGAGCTTAAATTGGCACAAATTGAGGTCAAATACTCTCCAAAGACAATATGCTCATCTTCTTCCAATGATTTTTGACCTCCGGTTCATTGTCGTAGATCTTGCTCTCCTCAAACTAACTGCCGCAGAACTACTGCTGTTCATGCAGCTGATCAGAGGAAAAGCCTTTGAATTTATTTGCAATTGAGTTCTCGAACAGACAAACCTTCTAATGCTGCCAAGATAATTGTGGATATTTTAGGTTGAAGCAGAATTCTTGAGAAGACATATTCAAACTTCGCTCTAGTGAAAAGAAATTTAGTGTTTGAATTTTTGCAATATTACTTCATGAACTCGGTGGAAAAATACGAGGATCTCTGTGGGAATTTTTCCTTCTCGTAATTGATCAGCATAGGAAACAGACGTGGTCGGCATTTGCGGCCCATACCGTGGATCGTTGCTCTAATGCATACCATTTTTCGATTCCTGTGTGGTTGCGATTGCTGTAAGCGGATTTGCTCTCTGCATAAAAGAATCATGGCTTCTTTTCCCATCAAAAAGCTACCAAGACTGTTTAGTAAAACTGAACACACGTCTGATTAAGGCCTAACGATCTATTGTTTTACCTTTTAGCTTACATGAGATTGGGCAACTCTGCCCTCTCAACTCTCTGCAACTGTCGAGTTGGTCAAAATTCGGTAATAACGGACTACAGAAATTCATAGAATTCCAGAAAGCTCTCGGCAGTACAATATCCTCATCATCATCATCATCATGCTTAATTTCAATTTTTAGAATTAAAAAACTATTTGCCAACACATTCTGACTCTTAATTACCACCACACATACTATAACTGTCTCACTCACTCGCTGCGTTATTATCATTGCAGGTTGGCACCTCGGAAACACAATATATACGCACCATTGACAATTTGATGGCATCGCGCATCAGCCTGAAATTGCAGTTGCAGGGCATACACTTCACCAGCGCAAATCCAACGCTGCTCCACAGTGGTGGCGGTCACGGTTATGGCGGTGGCGGTTACAACGGCGGCATGAACTCGGTGCACGGCTTCGGTAGTGCCGGTGGTGCCGGCAGCAGTGCTGCCAGCGGCGGCAGCTTCAGTGTTGGCAGTCTGGTTTTGCGTTGTACAGCACAAATTGGTGATTTGTATCAAGAGTATAAGGAAATTGAATTGGGCACACCGCAAAAGGATCCGGTGCCGGCGAGAGGTGAGTTGACGGCAGTGTGCTGATTTAATGCAAACAAGTAATCATGAGATCATATCTATATGCTCCAGTGTATTTACGATGTATTCCTCGCTATATGCATGGCATTTTAGATAGGGCACTAGTTTGGAGTTACAAAATGTTTAGACTCAGAAATAATTGTAATTTTAATTTGAGGCTGTGCACATTTAGACTTAACGGGCGTGATAGGCGCCACTTTTTCTTCGACACTTGATTACGATTCGACTCTTTGCTTTTTGGCTCTAAACTCTAAAGAAACTCTAAGGGAACGGGATGGCGATAAAAGTAGTAGATGTCTAGCACTATCTCATTCCCTATAGCCACCACGTTTAGTTCTAAGAACTATTTTTTCTAATGGGGTTAATATTAAGGGATCGGTGGTAGAAACTTTGTTCGAATGCAAATTTATTTTGAGTGCCTTAGGGAACCTATTTCCTTAGGAGGATACTAAAAATATATTTAATTAAATGTGTTGAATTTCAAGGACACTGCGAAACTTAACAAAATTTTTGAGATAAAATCTACAGAAACATAGGCAAGCTTAGACCCGTACTTATAGTGGGGATTGTTTACATAAAAATTAAATTCAAAAATAACTGAATACTGCGGACTGGTAGTTTGACTGTTAATTACCGAAAGTACAAGATTTTTAAAATTTTTGGAAAATTGTGGGAAATTTTTCTGAAATATATCAATAGCATTGCAATAACTACTGACCAATTTAATCCAACAAAAACGCAGAGAACTAACGGGAACTCTCTCGGTCTCTTCTTTACAGTTACGCTCTCTTCCGGCTCCAGCATGACGAACTTTTTCAGCTCATACTTTTCCTCCTCCAGTCGACGTTTGCCACCAGCAACGGCTGTCGTTATGCTACTAATGGCAACAGCAAGTGTTGCAGCAACTGCAATAATAACAACAACAACACTAACTGCAACAACAATGACAGTATTTGGTGGAGTTGTTGAATTATGCATTGTAACATTTGCATTCTTTAATCAAATGATGCAGTCGGCGCACAAATTGAGTAGCAAATGCATAGAACAACAACAACTACTACAAATACCAGCAGCACGACAGCCAAGTGCAAATCTATGCCATGCTATGCGCATAGAAAGCCACCAACAACTGTTGCCCAGTCAATTGCAGTGGTGGCAAAATTATGCACAACAACAACAGCAACAACAAGAGGAACAAGGACAAGTCATGCGTGCCACTACTGCAGCCACCAGCTCGGCGTTGAACGGACCGAGGCTCACTCACAGATAACTTAAATCAAATTAAATGTGTTAATTGAATTAAAATTAAATTTAATAAGAGAAAGTAAACTAAAAGCGATGCGTACTAGATGAAAGGGAGAAGAAGCTTAAAATAAAGTCAAGTAAAGTAAACTAAATGATAAAGAAATAGGCTAATTAATATTATTGTATTTTTATAGTAGTTTTAAGTGAATATTATGTTTTACGTGTAACTACGAGATCAGAGCAACAACAACAAAATACCAACAACAACAACAATTAAGAAATACAACAAACACAAGCCGACACCGATAATTACATTTAATGCGATTATAAATGTGCGCAACAGCTGTAAGCCGGCGAAACTTGAAGTGCGAGAAGATGGGCGCGATGGGCGAAAAGCCAGAGAAGGCAGGTAGGGAGGGAAGGGAGCTAAGGCAAGCAGCATGAACTAAATAGAGATTGGCATGCAAGTCGAACACACTAAAAATCAAAAAATAAAAATAAATTTATCAAATAACAATATTAAAGCTAAAATTATTTCAGTTTTAAAAGCAAATTGATTTCTCTTTATATTTCACGGAAAAAATATTTTTAAGGTCATTAATTTTACGACACTCAGTTAGCACTGAGAATGAGTAAAGAGAAAAATTATTACAAAAGGTATATAAAGGGTGGTCACGATACGTCCGTACTGACAAATGTATGTATGTATGTATACCCTTTGGTAGCCTTAAAAGGAAGTAAAAATATTTAAGGCAAACAAAAAAAATAAATAAAATTTAAACAAATAACAATCCAATGCCAACAAGCAAAAAACAAAAATGTACGCATAAAAATAACAACAAAAAATACAAAATTTGCGTTTTGAAAATAAATAAATAAGTACAACAATAGCAACTATCTAACAACATAATAAGCAGCGCGTGACAGAGAAAATAAAAAAATAGTGGTATGCGAACCAAAAATTGCACCAACAAATTGCGAAACGGCAAAAGAAAAATTATCCAAACGCAAATGATGCTAAGCAACCGTTAACGGTTTTGTTTTCGGTTACCAATATCTACCGATCTAGGAAATAAACTACCATAAAAAATAAAAAATAAAAATGTATAAAAATGCAAATATAATTAGAGTCAAAATATTAATGAATAAAATAAAATAAAATAAAAATAAAATTGCGATAACATATAATAACTGTAATTTATTTAACAGGTACAATATACGAAAGAACAAGAAACTAAATAAATTAGCTAAGACCATTACGCGAGCGTTCATGCAAATGACAACAGTAACCTGAATAATATGAAGCAAAGTGTAATAAAAACAAAAATTATTATAGTTTATATTATGTAATATAAAAAAGGACATAATAAAAATCGTATATGTTAATTTTAAATCAAAATATGTATGTTTCCTTTGCTAGTTGCGGAACTAAAGGTGTAAAGGTGTACGATTCGAGGCACAAATGCGCATACAATCAGTGCCGTTTTTCTACAAATATGTGCAATTAGTACTCGTATTAAAATGCTCCCTGTACTATAGATTTTCCATGCAAAAATCCATTTCTGCTCAACATCGAGGTAATGCCAATATATAATTATCGGGTCGGCTAATGGTTCTGTTGCAAAAATTTTCGAAACCAGTACATAACACCCATAGCCCAGTGTATCAAATAAGGGTATATCCATTTGTAGAATTTTTCGATTCTTGGCCATATAAAATCTGGGTCAATTCCGGTAACGCGGAAAAGACTATGGTGTGTTCGAAACTTAATAGACTAACTAATACTAAACTAAACTACTGTTCTTTCGGATTATAACCAACATATTTCCTGCCTGCAATGACTTTCCGCATGATATCAACCACATCTTTGCATACCAAATCAAGCCTTTTCATCTAATAGCCCTTTTGTAAGACGAAGCCTCGTCGAAATAGCTTAATACCACCCACCTACCTGATACAACGTGTCTACCTTTAGCTGACTTTGATGACAATTGGCTGGGTTTTTCTATAAACTAAGATCTAGAAAACCGCTACAACAACAACAATAATGACCACCATTATTTCATCTTTTCCAGCATGTCAGAAATGGCTGAACGTGTCCTTGAGTTACCTTAGTGCCCATATGCTATCATAAATCTAATGACTTTATGCCATTTATTACCAGACAATTGGAAAAATACCTCCACAAAATTGGACGAAAGTGTTTCGTATAGTATAAAGTGATGCCAGATCATGTTCATCTAGGCCCCAATTATAGAATTATTGACATACGTTGCTCTGGTCGATTTTGGACAAATTTTATAGATCAGAATTGACGCTGACATTTTTTGGTCTGGCATTAAAACTCGGTGAAACCTGTTCATACGTTCTGCTTAACTCCAAGTACCGCATGAATTGGCATGGTTGATTTTATCACATACATAACGGTCAGAAATAGTAACATCTTAGTGAAATTTAATGGGAATATTTTCGCATACTCTCATTATATACTAAAAATAAATGATATCTGCCGCGGAAGCTCTATTTACCCTAATTAATGAATAAGGTAGCTTATGGATCGGTAGCAGCCCACTCTCCACACCAAAATCATTTTACCGAATGTTTATGAAGCCTTGTTCCTTCAGCCTACATGCAACATTGAGAACAAAAGAAATGCGAGAGGCTGTGGGCATCTAGAAAGAGCAAATACTTTATTTACCGCCGAACTTATGTGCGAGAGTCGAAATATATATAACATCACATAATTTATATATACATATCATTCACACATACATACATACCATATTTAAATGAATGCGGTTGAAGAGTCGCACATATGTTGCTCATTATGATCATCATCGCAAACAACAACAAAGTCCAATTGCACTTTACCCCAAAAAACAAAAACAAAAAACAAAAAAAAAAAAAAAAACAAGGGTGATGCGAAAAGAATGTTGCCAATTAGTCATTGTTGTTGCATTAATAAAAATTAGGCCAAATAATTAATATTCGTTTCTGCTGCATGTTCATTTAATTTGCGCAAATCATATTTGCAACATATTCGCGCCCATACACACACACACACACACACACACACACACACACAAACATGTGTTACATTTATTCGAAATTTAATAGTGAAAAACTGCATTCACAACTAATTAACGGCATTTTGGTTGACTTGCTTTGATTTCTGATTTGAATGCTTTGCAAATATTTGTTGAACACACAGCCAGCCATTTAACATATATACATACATACGCACAATTGATAGTGCAGCAAATTACGAGTTAATCAGGTCGATTTCGAAAATTCCAAATATACTTACATGTCTTTCATACCAAAGTGAATTGGATGTTTTTATTAAAACACTCCAAAAGAAATTAGTACCAACTAAAAATCCTTGGGTTAGACTTATTTACAATTTTTTCATTCGGATGGAATTTGCTGAATTTTTGCTTTTATTACAGCAATACACAAATTAATCTCTTGTTACACTGGATTTTTACTGCTTTTTTAGAACTGCTCAAAAAGTTTGAATAATTGAAGCAAAAAATAATTCACTCTCAACTCCTACAGTCTCCATATTAGGTTCCTGGTGGTGGAGTATGTTACAAGAAGAATAGATTTTGATTTTCCAAGGGAACTAAATTTATTATTAGAGCGAAACATAATACGGAAGTTGTACTAAATAAACTGATCAGGAAGAGTTCTATGAAAGTCCCTCTTTAGATTACTTTACACAAAAGGTAATTGACTGTATATTAAAGCTTTGTGGTCTAAACAACAGGTTATGCTTGAACCCGTTACTGTAACTGGTTTACCAATCTCAAGGAAGGTTTTTGAAGTAATAGAAAAAGAAGTTTCGGCTTAATTTGCACTAAGGAACAGATGGGGAAAAAACCAAGTTAAGAACGTTTAAAACGGTTCTTTTCTCATTCAACGCATGTATGTGGTGTGTTCTAAAAATAACGGGAATATTCGTTTTTTGAAAACAAAATATTTACTTACTCGTCTACATTAATGTTGTCGCCTTCAACGTAGTCTCCATTCGATATTAAGCACTTATGCCAGCGCTTCTCCCTTCTTCAAATCCTCGAAACACTACTCAAACTCGATTTTTGGGTTAGCCTTTAGAGACTTGAGCTCTTTCAGCCATGCGCTTTTAATATCATCTATACCTTTAAAACAACGGCCCTTTAAGGTTCTCTTTGTTTTTGGAAGTAGGAAATAGGAAAAAGTCACACGGAACCAAGTCTGGCGAATATGGAGGCTGGTGCACCGTTACAGTATTATTTTTGGCCAAGAATTCGCGAACAAGCAACGAAGTGTGAGCAGAACTGAGGAAAATTGAGCAAAAGCCATGAATTGTTTCTCCACAAATCCGGGCGTTGCTTTCAGATTGCTTCATGCAAACGGCGTTGCGCTGGTAGGTAGTACTCCTTTTTGAGCGTTTGACCTTGAGGCAAGAATTCATGATATATTTTTTGAACACATCACTTACTTCTATCATTATTAAGTCAAATCTTCTCACCCGGCTAATCGGCATATAATCAATTGATTCTTAAGCCATCGAATAATATTCTAAGAATTATTAAAAAAAATTTATAAAAATTAGTATAACATTGCGATAATAAATAGAATAAAAGGCAAAAAGATTATGTTAAATTTCATTTATTTTGCCTCTTGACCCAATCTTGACCATTTCAATAATTGTAGAGAAACGTAAACTATGAGGTTTTGGTACTGCTTTGGGAGCAAGTAAAATAAGAATTGGCGTTTTGAAATAGTTTCTTTTGAATATTGTGAAATTGAATATTCATCTGAGTTATCGATTAAAAATATCCATCTTCAGGAAGGAGAATAAGGGCATTTAATAGACAGAGATTTTCTGAATTGTAGTGATATAAATCTACCATTGGACCATGAGCCGATTTTCAAATGATCTCAAATGCTCCAGATTCCGGAGTTAGCAACAGTTTGTTTGCCGTTTTCAACTTGCGTCTATATTTCTTAGTTTAGAAGAATCATTTAATATTTTTCGAAATGATGATGAGTTTTCAATGGCTGAGCTCCTATTATTATCATTACTCTGTTAAAGAAAAATTGGTAATATGTAGGTAACCAGTAGACAAAGAATACATAACTTTTTCGAAAGATATTATTCAATAGTAATAGCCCTTTAATGTCTTACAAATGGTAAACTCCTGTTATTACTAAAGCCACTACTAAATTTAAATAAAAAATACTAATGTTTAAATTTACTCACACCAACATAAACATATACATATGGGCATAAGTATATATAGCCTTGTTTCGTTAGAGCATACCGTTAAACACACACGCACACACACCAACAAGCAGTCGCATTATTGTGGCATAAAGACGTGGTTAAAATGCACAATGAAATATGATGCAGTGTCAAGTCATTGAATTGCAAAGTGAATAAATTATTTAACAAACAATGTTTTTACACCGAAAGGGAACGCTGAAAAAGCGATGCCATTCAGGTGCAAATAAAGCATGTTTTTGTTGGTTTTTGTTTGTGTACGCCGCGGTGCAGCGTGTATTTAGCATAGCGTTTTGCGATATTCTCGTGCAAAACATGCAAAAAATGCAAATAAAATATTAACTGCGCGCCACACAATGCAAATGTATTAGTGTGTTAATGTGTGTGTGTGTGTGTGTGTGTGTGAAAGCGCGGTACATTCAGATAAGCAGACATTGGTTCGGTTGGTGCAATTAAAGAACAAAAGCTGCAAATGAAATGAAATAAATGAATTTTTGTCACTCCGCTCCTTCCGTTGTGCGCTCAGGACGCCGCGGCGCTCACAGCGAATCTGGCGTGGCTTTGGCGCTTTTAATTTTGCGCCGCAAAGCATTTTTCTTTCATTGTTTTGCCTTTTTAATGGTGCTTGTAGGTATGTCTGGTACTGTTATATGAAGGCGCACGTACATGTAAGAAAACAATTCTTTTATCTGAATGGTGTCTTCAAGAGGTTAAATGATCTAAATGCAACGCTGCAATGCAGTTACAGGGAAATGTTGGCCTATTTTTTGTTGAGAGTTAGTAGAAAGCATTATGTATGTATTAGAGTTGAGAAAAATTAGTTTTTTTTAGCGATAAATCGCTACTTGATATTGCTCTAAGTAGTTTTTCTTACACTACTTCCATTGGTTTATAGCCATTAGTTCAAGCACATATTTTTCTGGCATTTAAGTATATTTGATTTTTTTTTATCAACTCTCAGTGAATTTATTTTCATTATTTTTATTCACATGCCAGCATTCCACCTCATCTTAAGTCATCTTATAACTATATTGGCTCCAAGACAAGACTGGTTATAGTTTCGCACCTTACATGGATTGTTTCAGCAATCTGATGCTGCCATTAGGCACTTACATTTCTTATCTGTTAAGCTGGAAGTTTGTCTCATCGCTGAAGTGTGGCGAGTACTCTGAAAGGTGCATCTCTGTATCTGGCAGTTTGCCAATGAGTACTGAACATAAATGTCAAACACGTCTTGTCACTTTGACAGTTGGTTTGACTGCTATTTTTTTTTTTTTTTAGAAATTTTATAACTCAGCTTGTACGTGCTAAGCTCAGCTTGTACGTACTTAATCAATGCTGAAAATTAAATAAAAACTCTAGTTCTTTTTCTAGTATCATCAACTTACATTTATTTCTTACTTTCTTTTTTTTTCGTCTCTTTAAAAATCTGATATTTTTAAGCCTGATTAAGTGTGAGATCATACCCATTAGTATATAAAGATGCTCATTCATCACAAAAATATCGTTAAATAGGTAGTTGCCATTACTGCAGCAACATTCCTACCAGCAACATCCTCTTTTAGTTGACACATTGTCACCATCTCTTATAACACTCAATTTCCTCCTTCGCCTTTTGTTTTATTCAAGTTCGTTGTTGTAGATTTTTAAGTTCATTAAAAGTTTCTGCTTGTGCATTTGACATTTAGCGCATTAATTTTCAATGCTTTTGTTACTGATGACTCTGTGATGACTGGCATTATTCAACACTCTTGCACCAACACACACACACACACACACACACATGTGCATGGATGTGAATGGAAACAGTAGCCCATATGAGCATGGAAGTGGTTGTGGGAGCAGACGTTAATGACAGTTTTACATTCGCACAAATATTTTGCCATTATGCAATATGATGAATTATGGCGACGAGAGTTATTGTTCGTGTGCACAGTTATTTGCGCCCTACATTTGGGAAATAGTAATTATGCAATGGTGTGCGACTTCAACACGTGCCATCAAATACTTAGAGCAATTAAATCTTAACGATATTTTCCAGGTTGGTATGGGAACAGGGTGTAGCTACTTCGGTGAATCACTAAAAAGTACTGATGACCTTTCCCTATTTTCTATGAAAAAGAGAGGAACTGAGAGAATCATAATTAAAAAAGCGAACTTTCATCTTCCACTAGAAAACTGAAGAGAACTCCTGCAAGCATTGCCAAGGCATGATAACCACATTTTACGTTAGTAGATGGAAGATGTATACTTGGAATAAGCCTATCATCAGAGGGTGCCAAGAATTGATATTCCGCCAATTTGACAAAGTTACCAGTAGAATCTTTAATGAGCGCCAAGAGAGATCAATGTTGGGCGAACAACCTAGTAATTAATCTCTCTCTCTCTTAGCGGTAAGAAACTTAGGGGTGTAAAATTTTGGTTTTCTGAGATTTAAAACCAATTTGCGGCAGTGCAGATGGTTGATGGCTCCGTGGCTGGGTCTCTCCAATTTTAACGCGGTAGCAAAATATCAAAGTTTTTCCAATTGTATATAAAAAAAGAGCTTCAGAAGAATGTTGGATATTCCTTTTAATAACTTTTGGCAAACTAGTTTCTCAATTAGTTTTTGTGGCTCCTATTTTAATAAAAAAATTGAAATAAAGAAAATGGAGATATGTAATTCAGATTCAGAAAATAACGGGAATCTTCTTCGACTTTATTTGGATTTCAATAAGGAGTACTACCTAGAAATTCAACACCGTTTGTGTGGAGCAATCCGAAATAAAACGCCGGGATTTGTGGAGAAACAATTCATGGCTTTTGCCCACTTTTCCTCAGTTCTGCTCACACTTCGTTGCTTGTTCGTGAATTCTTGGCCAAAAACAATACTGTAACGGTGCACCAGCCTCCACATTCGCCAGACTTGGTTCCGTGTGACTTTTTCCTATTTCCTACTTCCAAAAACAAAGAGAACCTTAAAGGGTCGTTGTTTTAAAGGTATAGATGATATTAAAAGCGCATGGCTGAAAGAGCTCAAGTCTCTAAAGGCTAACCCAAAAATCGAGTTTGAGTAGTGTTTCGAGGATTTGAAGAAGGAAGAAGCGCTGGCATAAGTGCCTAATATCGAATAGAGACTACGTTGATGGCGACAACATTAATGTAGACGAATGAGTAAATAATTTTAAAAAACGAAAATTCCCGTTATTTTTTGAACACACCACGGAGAAAGAAATCTTTGATATTTTGCGACAAGATCACATAATATTTCTAATTTAAGCTTGCATTTCTCTGATGTTTGTTATTAATCTGCTATAAAAATAAACCAATTTAGCGGAAAGGTTCGTTTTTGTTTTTGCAAAATTGGGGGAGATGTTGAGGGTAATATTACACAAATATGGTTATGTTCACATTAGGGTCAATCTTGATAAATGGTATGCACCATACTACCAGATCATTCATGGCATTTTTGTTTTACGCGAGACATTTTCGTCATTAGTAGTATACATATGACCAATAAAGTTCGAAAATCATATGCCATAGTTTTAGTATAGTACGTGTTAAACCCAGTTTTGGTTTTAAATTAAATTCAGCTTTGGTTTAATTTCTTATTTGTCACAATTAAGGTACACCCAATTGTTCACAAACATTTGTATACGGAGAGAGGTGCGTGTTACGAAAAACTCTTAGAAGAAACTTTAGCCATTTCCGTTATTTCATCTCCCTGCCCAAAAGCTCACTAAAATCTCTCCGCTCTCCGCTCACCGCACTTTGCATGCATCTATCTGATTTGATTTTCTCTCGAATGACTTTTGATGCAAATTTCGAACTCAACCGACGCCTTTTTAGTGCATATTTTGACGCCGATGTCTAAGCAAGAAGCGCTTAGACAAAAGCAATGGGTGTGAACAAAATTCGAAAGAAATTCAGAAATGCAAACAAATAAACGAAAAAAAAAAAAAATCGAAAATGCAAATTTCTGCGAAATTGATAGCTTGCAGCTAAATAGAAAAGTTGTAAGCGCCGCCAAGGCAAGGCAATGTGACGACAATGTCGAACACAGCGACCATACACACCACTATATATGCATACCGCTATATACCGCTAGTTCGCTGCATTATAACTGCGCTTGAGTATATATAACTGCGCAAATGCATGTTGCCAATTTCCTAAAGCTGCGATAAAAGGCAATGAGCGAAGTTTGCAGAGTGTCATTTTATATTTGAGTTGTTTTCGGCGAATTTCAGAGGGTTTATTTTTATACGCATATTTTTCTAATATTATAATTTCGCATTGAAATTATTTAGCAGATGTATTTTGTTTGAATTAGTCACACAGTTTATTAATTTTTAGGTTTCATGATATTTCTCTTAAAATTTTAGTGCACTAACATGTATATAACTGCACAAAAGTACATTTGCATTTGCATAAATGACCTGAAATATATTTTTATTTCCAAAATATTAATAATTATTAGAAAAAATATTACAAAATTTTCATGCATTTTTTCTAGCATATTCAACATATTTGAATAATTTTCACAAATTTTTTGGCATTGCGTTATTTTAATTTTATCAGCTTGCGGCTAATATAATTCTAATTAAATCGATATGCAGATGAAAGTATTCGTGAATTTCACAGCCGATGAGGCAGTCAACCGTTCAATTTACACAAATTACTCAAAATTTCAATTACAATTTAAAATTGTCGGCAATTATTGAGAATGTTGGTTATCACTGTGGAGAGCAGATATCATGAAATAGTATATTTCTCTAAGCAACGACTAGGGTGTACATATATATCTACGCAACGAGAAAAATATAGGTGTTAATATTTTTTTAACTATATTACCACATCTTATACTTAGCTTTACTCTGCCAATTAAGAAAATTAAGCTGAAATTTACATGACTACAACTAGAAACTCGTGACTGGTACTGAACTAGGCCGAAAAAGACCATGTTTTTATAAATTATGAAATAACTTATTAATGGGTTTATTCCAGGGATTTCTACAATTTAATAAAACTAAGCGGATAAGACATAAATGCATTTACTTAGGTTTACTTTAAACCAGTTTATTTAGTTTTACTCCGAAAGGTAGACAACTTTTACCGTGCAAGGATTTGGTCTGCTGACTTTTGCATATCAAAATAAAACACCTTAAAAGGTTAAGATAACGTTAGATTGTATATTTTTCAGCGCATTAAAAAACAACTTTAATAAATTGAGAAAACTAGATTTATTAATTGAATAAAAAGTACAAACCAAATAGTCTTTTTAATAGTATTCACTAAAGATCATATTAATATTTGGTTAAAAATTCATATGAAGCTATTTTCGGGTATTTTAAATCACTTAAGTTTCGGTTAATATGCTTTAGTTATTTTTAACAAACTAAGTAATTGCCTAATTTTGATTGATATGAGGAATAAAAAGTTTATATAGAAAAGGAAACCTTTCCAGTTCAGTGAAAATATCATAGAATTTAAGAAAGCTTAAGCTTTTACATTTTTTGTTTTGGCAAAATTAAATAAATTTTCATCAACCCTCAGTTACGTTAAAAGTTAAATGTATACATTTTGTGAAGACATTCCGCTAAGTACTCACAAATATCGCGTTCAACTGGAAAGTCGAATCTTTTTATTAAACAATTTTTATTTTTTTTGGCTGGGTAGCCTTATATATATGTATATAATATATATATGGAACTCCTATAACCCCAAATGCAGTCTTCCTTCATTTAAATATATTTAAGTGGACTGTGCTGCCTTATAAACTTGAAAAAACCATTACAGAAAATTTTCGAATACATATGTATATGTATAGTATGTGTCAAACGAGCTACAGACACTTTTCACCTATCGAAATGCCCCAAAAATCCGGGAACATTAAGCTGGTGCTATATATTGCTTCTCAAGAAAATAAACTGTATGAAATAATTGCTTATAGGTGTGTGTGAATGCGACTGTGTGGCGTTTTTGCGGAAAAATGTCAAGGGCTCTACACTAAACAACACAATTATGCTGCTCTAAATGGCAACGCCTGTGTTGGTTTAGGTGACTGCTATTTATATAAAAAAAATTTATTTAATGAAAACATTAACTTTTAATTTAATTTTTGAAATAATTTAATATATTTTTTTTCATAAAATTTAATATTTATTTTATAATTTTTTGTTTACTATGAATATTTCTCCAATCTTTGGGATTATGATTTTTAGATATTTTTTTATATTTTTTAACTTGTTGTTCTATATTCCTTATCTACAAAAATACACATTTTGAGGCATATTGATATACTATAATGATACTGATATTGATTCAGATAGCATAAGCTATGTATTAGCACTAGTGCGCTTTTTTCATTGATTCCATTGGCTGTTTAGTGTAATATTTCAAGCAATGCTATGTATATAAGCGAATCTTCTAATTTAGTGTACTTCTCAAAATATCTTATATGACAACGTTTCTGCAAACATATCTATATTTCTACCTTCTATATACACACACACACACACACACACATACGTATCTGTGGTTTACGCAAATTTATCGCGTGCACAGACGCAAATATAAGTGTGTGCGTGAGAGCGCGTCTGGGACGCTGAGATAAGAGTTGATTTCATATATTTGGCGCGTTGTTTGGGTTTCATCGCTTGCAATCTGTTGGTGTAATATTTTTCGAAACCGATAAAAATCAGATTTGCGTTTAGAGGTAAATATGCAAATCAAAAAATTTCAAATTTGAAATTGAATTTATTTGAAATATTATATGAAACTTGGTCGAAAATGCCAAGGAGGCGAATATTTGTGAATTTTTAATACAAATTTTTTAATAATGAAAATGAAAATGAAAAAGTATTCGATGCTGTTATATGCTCTCAATATAAGACTAATCTAAGCGTGATTTCTTTTTTTATTATATGGAATGTGTTTACTGGCATCATATTTCATACGTACTTCTTCAGGAAGCCAGCACATGTTGCCCGATTATCAAGTGCCCGGTAGAGTCGAAAGGACTTAATATAGGAAGAGTGATTAAAGTTTGGAAGAGAGACAGGAATGCGTATCGCACAATCGAGCTGAGCTGACAAATATATATATGGCTAAACCAATTTGAATCTTTAGGTACATACTTGACTCGGTATCTATCTATATAGTTTTGTCTTATCTTCTTTAGACACGCTATAATACGTTATGGAGTTCATTTTTCAACACAGTGCACTTAAGTAAATGTAGTGAAAGAAGAAAGCACTTTCCCCAAATAAGAAAAAAAAAATACATAAATCTCCAAAAGTTTATCAACCGGTTTTGGCAGAAGTCTAGTTAAACTCATTATATCAATGGGACACTTTTCCGCATAGCGAATGCCAACGCTTAAACATTCTTTCACGCAATGAAATCAAATGAAATTTCAAAATTATAACCGCAGATAATCGTTCTTCGCATATTCATTTTAAAATTATTGGTTTTGAAAGACATAAAATCCTTTAATATCAATAAATTTCACATAGAAGTAGAAATTGAATTACATGTATCTATCTATTTTATATAATGTGCATAAAAATGCATGTTTTATTAAATTATGATTGTAGATTGTGATACATTAGGGTGGGGCTATTGTTGATTGTATATTTTGATACATATATAATGTGATACATTAGGGTTGGGCTTAAAAATTAAATTAATTAATACTACTTTTAATAAGTATTAATTTCGGTCCTTACTGCGGATGGTTGATTACCTTAACTGGACACACCTTAATAATCCCCAAAAACATTTGAAATTCATATGTGATAGCCCCGTCTGAGCTAATATTCGGAACTAAGTGCTCAAGTTCACGAAAACTGGTTCAGGAACTCCCGCAAAAATGTGCTACCCGCACTAAAGGAACACCCTAATACACAAATATAATACATCTGAGTATGTGCATCCCAAATGAATTATCTTCATTATATTCTTTGACAGCACAAACGTGTTTTTAATGGTACTCAATTCAATTTGAACGCTCCATATTCATAACATTCACACACACAATTACATATGCACATATAGGAGTATGCCTGTGTATATTTGCGCATTTATACAAACTGGCAATCGCTGTTGCGAAATCAACCGCTAAATAACGTGCTGCGCAGGATTTTCATGGCCAGTGATAGCAAGAAACAAAGCCTTTGGGGTTTACCGCGCACCCGAATGACTGAATGTGTGTGTGTGTGTGAGTGTGTGTGTGTGTGTGACATTTATAAATTAAATTGTCGAAGTGCGCATCATAAACGTTCGCGATACCAACAACAAACAACAATATATATATATACATATAAATGTGTGCGATTATCTAGCACGGTGGCAACGCTCGTAAATTGCGCAACAAAGTTGAAAAAGAAGACGAGTGAAAGGCAATGAAATAAAGTAAATCACAAAATGTAGTCAAGTAGAGAATTCAATTATGAGTTTTTATTTTCAGCATTATCCACCATACATACGCACACATACACACACATGTACACAAATGGCATTTCATTGATTGCATTATATAAAGATAGTAGTGATATGATGCGTTATTATGACAAGTGATATGTTGCGCGACCATGAGATCGCAATTTTTATTTACTTCTTCCGCACTTTTGTGTCGTTTTGTTGTACAACAACAACAACAACAACAACAACAACAGCAACAACTTTTTCAAATAATACTCACACTTGTGCTGATTGCTGGCCACGCAGTCAGAGTTGAAGTGAAGTGCGCTCATCAACCGAAAGTTCATTCGAAGATATCATTCACTGCTGATGGCGGCGGGGTAGAGGCACAGCCCTGGCGGTCGAGCGGCTTGGCGCGCTCTTAATGGACTGCACATTTTAATGGAATTGCAGCGAGCGTATGGCGAATGAATGACACTGATTGTCTTTTTAGAACTAGTTTTTTGAATTTTTTGGATTTTTTTTGAATTTTTTTTTTGAAACCATTGTTGCTTTTGTTTTCATATACACATTTGAAATATTCGAAAGTTGTTGTGCTTGACTTTCTTAGTTAATTGATTGTTCGAGAGCTCATGTGCAGGCATTGCATCGAATGGATTTGATTTCAATATTTTCTATAAAGTGAACTCGGAAGCCACCTGCTTACTCTCACATTTTTCAATACCCACCAAAGACACTTCTGTAAGTGATAAGAATTAGAGTAGTAAAGGTCTGCTTTGCAATGAAAAATATCTTCACCGCTACTTCGTTTCATTGTTACCAGCTCGATGAAAATATTGTTATGGAAAACTTCACAATTCTAGCGACCTCAGTAGCGAGGCTCAGTAGCTTGTGGCATCTTTAAATGCATATGGAATTCAAATCCCCATAGTTGTGTTGCACTCTTCAAATTCAGCCAATGCAGCGCCCAAGTCCAACTTGCAGCTAAAAGCTAAGCATACTTATTGACATACAAACACATTTGCACAGACACAAATGTGCACGAATACCGAAATCCAAATGCAAAACTTAATGATTTATGTGCGCCAAAGAGCAAAGCATTTTCAAAATGATATGACGAGATTTAATCAAAAGATATGACTATGGCGTACCCCTGAGTGGGCATTCCGCAATAATCTGATGTGTATGTATGTGCATGTTTTGTACATTTGTTGGCTTGAGTCGTGCTGATGACTGAGTGAGTGCGCTCAACTAAGTAAGTACGTACACCTACAGTTGCGGTCAGCTAATTAATAACGTTAAGAAAGTGAACATGAAATAAAATTTTATAAAAGATCCCAACATAGAGATATATAAAGGCGTTAGAAAGGCGCTATAAGAGTCACTGAACCTCTATAAATTTTTGTACTAATTATATATCCGAATATACCCCAATATGCTCTAATATTCTGATGATATTTATACAATGTTAATGTTGATTGCTTGTGATAAAATATGATGTTAAATCGAAAAGTTTTTACAGATAATTTATAAAAAGTGAGTAAGACCTTTTCTGCTTAGCGCAAAAATTTAAACTGTGCCGGAGAAGTTTCAAAAAATCGGTACTAGTAATATTTGTTGTAATAGTCGGTGCCTTGAATCCCACGCACTTTGACTGGAACTCAAAAGGGGGTCTTGGGACACAGGCTTTAATGGGTGCCTCTGAAAAAACCTATAGCAGTGTGAAGCGGATGATAAAAGCAAAAACTTTGTAGTCAAAAATGGAGCTTTTTCATTTCGCTATAGAACTAGACCCGATTTCCAGAATATTATTAAAAAAATGTATATAATCGATTTTCAATATATAAAAGAGCTGATACAAGCTGTTTATAGGAGCGCGTTTCTAAGCCACCTATTTAAAGTAAGAAAATTAGTACACTGTGGGGAACTCTCCGAACTTCATTTATATTATCGTAGAATATATATAGTTCTGGAATATACCCTTTACTGCATGTATATTTTGTTGTTGTAATAATTAGATGCGAAAAAAAAATTGTTTAGAATTTTTTTTTTAATCTAGTCTTCTATTAAGCTATGTGTTTCCAATAAGCTGACCATGGTTGTATAGGTTCATGTGCCGGTGATTTAAAGCAATAATTTCTATGGCAATCAGAGCCACAAATGCACACGCATACACGCGCAGACATGCATAAGGTGTTACCGACATTGCTTAACACTGCAAACGCATCAGTTGCATTTGTTTCAACAACAGCCAATGGTGTTATTGTTATTGTTGTTGCTTTGGTTTTTGTATTTACTCACTCTTGATTAGTACAACTGTGTAGCGAGGGCTAGTCGTTTTATGCTTTATGCACACCTTGACAACATTGACTAATATGAGCGTTGTAGTTGCAACAACAACAACAACAACAACAGCTGTAGCAGCAACAGCAATAAAATCAGTTAGTATGAGGAGCAGCGGCAAGGGAAGTTGCAAAACTCTGCATTTGCATTTCGCATTGAAATTGTGATTTAGTGGCAACGCCAATATACGAACGCTGTGCGCATGTGTATCTGCATGCGGCTGGCAGTGCAAATTAACACAAGCAATTCATGCATGTATTTGCATGCACCTGCAAATAGACGCACACAAACACACACACACACACACACACACACACACACACACACACATGCACACACACACACACACACAACTCACCGACTAGACGGCCAAAGTGGACGCACACTGTGTTGCAACATTAATATTGCAAACTTGCTTAAATCGTGTGTGGTTGTGTGTGTGCGTTCCAGCTTGCGCTTTTGTGCCGCTGCATAATATTCATATGATATGTTGCAAATTGAGAGTTGCATGCTGTAACTGTTAGTGAATAGCTGAAATTTCGCAGTCGCCGACATAAAAGACCTTGCCACAGTTACGCCATGGCACACATACAGACATACATGTGAGTTGGTTGCGCATGCGCTTAGCTCCGCGATCTGCGATAAACCCGATATCCTTTAACTCACACATACACACACGCACGCATTGTTTGGTTGAAATCGCATTGTGTGATTGTCGGATTGGAAAATAGTTTCGCTTCAAGTTAATAACGAGTAAGCGCCACACCTACAAGCATCTACAATTAGAAATGTAAGTCTAAAGGCATAAATGTCATTCCAAGTGACCCACAAACGGAACTAAGTAGTGTTAAATAACAATTGTTGTGGAGGGTATAAGAACTTACAGGAGCTAAATAGGTCTCGAAAAATATGCCCAGCGTATAGTAGTCCAATACATATAACAATTTAGAAGACAGAGATATAGTACTGTATTATATAATCAAAATCTCTAAAAATTTCTCTGTGCCTTCGTCTCCACATCTTTTACAATGAATAACTATCATAAAAATTACATATTGGCTTAGAATACATAGCTGAGCTATTATTGCCTTCGAAACTCCCAAAGAACTCCCAAAACTTCCGATAAAAAAAAAAACAAGTTAAATATTTCACATTTTAGCTTGAAGGTGTTTGTTTTATAGAAATTCGTTGATATGGGCATTTTGTCGCATTTGGCTCATCCAATTCTGGCATTATTGACACTCATATCATTATTGCAGTCGAAATCGGTTTATGTATTGTATATTAAATGAGTGTGGGTAATAATTTCATACTTGAACTTCAAATAGCAGCACTTTGTATACCAATGCTCTATGTTCTCTGCTATGTTCCTTATATACCGTAATACACCATTGGAGCAGTTCCCTATTATGTGCGTTTTCTTTCTGTCAAATTCAATGACAGTTACCATGACAGTAATGACAGTAATAACACCGACAGAAATTGTTTTTATTTACTTTTAGTTGCAAAACATGCATAATTTTTGAACCAAATTCAAGGTGGAAGTTCACTGCAAATGAAGAAAATGTTTTCTCCATGAAAAAGTTCATTTAAAAAAGAATATATTATTGTCAATTTAAAGTCAGTAATTTTGACATAGTGAAACCCTCTATCTATCACTCTCGTGTAACAAATATTCCACGCGCATTAGAAAATATGGTAGGTAGGATTTGAAAATACCGTTTTCTCATGTGAATAGTATGACAAAACCAATGTATACAGAATTTGACTTATCACGAAGTCAAGTTGCTATTGGGTACATAATTTATTTAAAATTTCGCTGTGTTTATGCTATCTTAAGGAGACAAATTTCTTTTTAGTATTATGGAAAAATTAAAGTACCAACCTATTTTTCTACACACTAATTGTGTAAGATTCTCCGGCAGTAAGCGGGTCTTCCATATGATATCACAGAGAGTTTTGAGGCATATTTGATCGAACACATTTTAGAAAAATGCATTTAATTCTACTTATACTGCTTACATTATTGCAACATGTGAGACAATTTATTATTTGACTCGAATTTAGCACGTTCTTATATCCTTTATAAATGGCAACTTAAAATAATACCGGAGCCAGTGATCTATAGTCTAGCATAGCTCACAATTGAATTGAGTCACTCACCTCTGTAGCAGTTCAGGCAGGCAAGCAAACAAAGCACAATAAACCCTCTCGCCTCTGATATGCAACATTTTCTATGAAATTTTCACGGTCCCTAAACGTTGTGAGCGCAAATTGTATTAGCATGACAATGTGTATACTAAGTGAGGCGCAGATGTCATTGTAACACTGTGTCCCCAACGAATTCCCACAAAAACTCTGTAAAAAGAAACCGCTCTGACAAAGCCAATTGCAAGTCACCTATCATATCGAATTTTGGGCGCCATTTTACTCACTAAATTTTGACTACATTGTTACAGACTGACTGAATGTCAGAGCCAATAATTGTGTTGGCTGAAATTAGATTAAATGAACTTACGTTCGGGCTAATAGTGCGAGACAGTTCTGTGTGCGAAATGCTGGGAAAAAGTGAGCGAAAAAATCACTTTTCGAAAATTTGATTTGCATCAACTTCGGAGCGACTTTTTGTCGAACAATGGTTAGTTTGAATGAAGTCTCGCGCCAGTGGAAACTCGCACACATACACCAGTGACTGTTGATTGTGTTCTTTTTACGAAATTCTCCACATTTGGCTTATATACGCACATATATATATATATATATATATATATATACTTATACATATGCATTGATGAGTAGATTGTTGCCTCCGAAATGGTCATGGTGTAGCGATGCTTATTGAATTATTTCGCCTTGGTGAACTTTGCAAAGTCACGGATAACTTTTTTTTTTGACATACCGTAGATGATGTCGAATATTTTCATATTTCTCTTTCATTTCTACTGGTAATCAAATATTATGCATGTAGCACCTAAATATTTATATTATTTCTTTCTTCTATACCATTGAAAATGTTGATTGAGTCTTATAAATTAGTGCTGCAGCATTCTTCATCTCTCCCAAAATATAAATGAGCTGTCCATAAGTTTTATAACCACATAATTATAACTTAGGTTTTGATACAGTCGCAATTGGATCATTCAAGTTCGCCCATGGGTACTGAAAGCTACCTATCTGGTCGCCAGTCTAGCTGACTCCTAATAAAATCAACTTCTTACAAGTGCTTGCTTAGCGTGTAATATTCAAGGATAACTTATATAGCAAGAGCCTTTCCGCTCCGTGGAGATCACGTGACGAGCTGGAATGTATTAGATTGTTGCCCAGGCGGCTAAAAGTCCTTAGAGAGGTTAATATAAGACCAGAGTTGCGATGATTCTGTAAACTTTGGTCTTCCGTTCCCCGCTCAATTCATAAATAAGTAGTTATGGTAAATCAACTGAAACTGGTTCATACTATCTTCCTGGTAAGTGGAGGGTCTTAAATAAAATGTTGCTGGGGAGGTAGAAGATCCGGACTTGCAAATAAGGTTCCAGCTGAAAAAAATATTTTCTCACTTCGTTCCTACAACGGTCGAGGCTACGTAATCGGAACAGACCTGGATTTTTTTCCTGACAAGGACGCCTAACTCGACGCCATTTCACAAAATAATTTTAGGATTGTTTTCTTTCTAATATTAATCAATAAAGATTCAGTTTATATTAAAACATTTTAAAAAATTACTCTTCGTAGTCATTTCTTATTGGAAATCAAGTGGCAACATTGTACTAAATCTTAGAAATAAACTAAAAATTTTATAATTTTAATAATTTTTAAAAAGATGGCTATTCCATCAAGATTTACTTGGTGAGTTTGGCAACCCTGCTCCAATATTGAAGTATGTGACGGTGACACACATTACATTGACAATTCTTATAATTGTTTTGAAAATATTAAGCTTAAGGTAGGAAAAATACATTTTAGCATGGATATAACCATAATATGGTTAATGGTTTCAGCCCGAAACCAGCTTAAACTTAAACTCGAGCTTTAGAAAATATTTGAAAGTATCGTCAGAATAAAACCCTTTTAAAAACTATTACTTTTACCACTATCGTGTGTTTTTTTTTTTGATTTATAAGTCATATGCCTATTTAATCATGGTGGCAACCCTGTTACAACTTATATAAGAAGTTTTTGTATAAACCTTTTATTGGGAGACTTTCTGTATATTAGTAACTCACCAGCAATTTTGTAATTTTTTAAGATCCTCAGACTTAAGTGGCAACACCGTAAACAATTATTTTGGTCACTTAACTTGTCTGCATAGCATTCTAATAAGCAATCTGTAAAATTTTATTGTGCAATTTGTCCTCTTATGACGTCCACTGATTACGTGTGGCAACCCTTGTTTATAAACATATTTCAGAGTTTAACTTTTTTAAATATTCAATTATACAAAATTTGAGAAAGGCGTTTTCGGAGCCCTGGTTTTTTTCTGGTTACACAATGTTGCTAGAAAATTTTCCGTAGAGAGATTTTAAAGATTGTTGATGGAGTTGCCTTACAAACTAAAATTAAAAAGAAATAAGCTTGCACCCTGTCAAACAAGCTTTGAGTTGGTAGGAAGAATGTGAACCTGTACTATACTTTTATAATTCCATTTCTTCGTGCTGTGACATTTGTATGTTTGTAGTTCACGCAGCAGATTCAGTGGTGGTTGAATTTGAAAAAATAATTAATAACTCATCTAAAGGTCTCCAGTGTGTAATAGCCTGAAATTCGTTAAATTTTTTACAGTCAAAAATAGGAAAGTCTGGCAATGGCAACAAAAGTAGTTTGAAAATCACCAATTTCCAACTGAGCACAATATTAAAGGCCAAAAGCACCATCTATCTATTATTGATCGATGAACTCGCCTATATCTATATAAATTTTATTGACTAAAATATTCACTCTCACTGATTTAGTTTAGCACTCATATGAACTTCCAGCCATGCATTTAAGTTAATTTATGCCGTTCGTTCGTTGAATGCGCTGAGAAAGTTTTCGAAAATTTATGGCATTCATTCAGCAACTTTTTTGCGCATTCGATTCCTAATTGACTGCCCGCCTGTATATACGCATATGTATATGTATGTGTGGCATGCACACAGACACTTACACTCCTTAAGTTGGATGTGTTCGGTGTGTTCGATGTGTTTGGTGAACTGTAAACTGCCGGTTGAATGGCCACTAAAATGCTTGAGAAGCAAGAGTCTATTGCAAATTTTTGCAAACAAGAACAAAAACAAAAACAAAAACAAAAACAACCAAAAAAAAAAGAAATAATGAAATAAATTTGAAAAAGTGAAATATTCAATAATTATGGCACCGAAACTCTGAAGTATGCATGCATGCAACCATTCGACCGGCAGTATTTATTGCAACGCAATTATGCAACATTTGCACACACACACACAAATGGCCGGTTTTGAGTGCAATAAATGGCAAACGGGTCAGTTGTTAGGGGTGTAGAAGTCCACAATACAGCGCTGATGACTGCAGCGTAGTGCAACTGAGCGCTTTGCCACAGTTTCCTCACGCGCGCTGCATTTCGGCGCAGTTCGGTCGCTCAGTCGCGCAGTCGCGCTGAGTTGAGTTCAGCGCAGCTGTGTTTGTTTGATTTACTTTGGTTTTATTACTTGAACTGGAAATGTTTGCCAACAATCGCCACGAATTCGCACAACTTCCTCACTTAACACACATACATATGTACAAGCACATACACACTTGCATATGTGTAGAAAAAATGTTGCTCAATAAAGTGCAGTTGTAAGTGCAAAGGGTCGATCAATGGTACGAAATAAAATAATTTACTCCCACACATACACAATTGTTCCACACACACACACACACACACACACAGTCAAGCACGTTTTTGTAGAGTCCATCACTTTTGATGCCTGCCCCGCCTGCTGGCGCACTACCAAAGCAAAAAAATGTAATAAAAGTGAAAATAAAATAATAATAAAATGCAAATCTATAACAACAACAGCGCGAGCAGCTGTGCTACAGGAATTGCAATGAATTGGTGCAACAATGTGTAAATTTTGCTATTTGTTTGCAATAAGCATCGGCAGTGGGTTGTTGGCACAGTTCGCACAACGTTTGCACAGAGTGATGTAAGCGCGAGCGCGAGTGCGAAAGTCCATGCTGCATGTGTATGTATGTGTGGATGTGTGTATGTAGGTGTGACGTCCTTTGATAAGATCAACAGACCGGCCAAAATAAATTGGTGCCACCAACAAACAATGAAACTGGTAGCGAAAAAATCAACCCACGCGGGAGAGTTAAAAAATCGTAACAACAAAAGCATATACATACGTGCAATATATTCCTAACAAGCAATCGGGTAACAGCAAATTTCGTCGATACGCTACAAATATTCGGTTTGAAAAAAAATATTTTATTTATACCTGTGGGTGATCTGTGATGATTTTTTAGCATATGTCACCCAAAGGTTGTCTTTAATAATATAAAAAATAAAAAAAATATTTCATAAATTTCAGTGGATTCTCAGTTTGTGGTATTGAAATCCCTTTTTCAGCTGAAATACGGCAACAAAATGGGCAAGTACGGTATCATTTGCAAGATAGAGCCTAGCACCATGTGACAAACTCAAAATTAACGAGTTCGGTGGTTCTGTTTAGCCCTGTTTTGTCCAAAAATTGTTTTCAAAATGAACTATTGTGACGTCATGAAAAGAATAATTTATACGATGCCACTATTGTGAATGTCAAAAAAAATATTTTTCTTCAGAGACGACAACTTTTATTCGCGCGGTAACGACTTTTCTTAGTCAAATATGATTTCCGACAGCAGATCTTGACACTTAAAGTTAAATTCAAAATAGTTACATTCCAAAAATTTTTTTAAGATAGTACAATTTTTTTACTTCATTCCTATTCTTAATTTTTTTCTTATTTCTATTAGTTCGCACAACAGTTTCTATTTAGTTATTTAGCGTGGTTGGCCACAATGTTCCAACTTATACTTACATTCCAGCCTTAGAAACATTCCCAGTCTTTTGTTTGATTTTCTAGTAGTACGAGGAATGGCGAGAACGATTTTGGGAGTAATCTCTTTGTAATTGCTTGACGGTAAAGATTATGTTTTTGCAGAGATAAATATTTTGTAGGTCGAAAATTGGTTAAAAATATGACTCAAGCTAAATATTTTTCATATTTCCTCTTTTTGAATCAAAAATTGATAACTGTAGATTTATATACTCAGGGCAACAAAATTTCTTCTATTAAATAGCTAATATCGCGACCAAGAGATGAAACTGTTACTAGCTTCTCCAGAATCCAATAAAATTGTTAGTCTTCATTAAGAGTCTGCAGATTATGCTACCTTTCCAAGTGTTGAACCGATAAAACCCGCCAGTCTGTCTGTAGCGCTCTCAATTGTATTGTTCATACATTGTTCGTTGTTGTTCATAGCCCTTTTTACTATGCGCGTACATACATAACGCACACGAAATCAAAAAGGGAAGAAAATCCTACTCCATTATACACACTCGCAAGCGTAAGCAAGTCCTTGTGGGTCCAAAAGTTCAAACACACACATATATACACATATACACATATGTGTAAAACCAAGCGCATGTGTGTGAGCCCATTTTTTATATGCTTTTAATTGCCATACAATAAAAGTTAAATGTTTTGAACGCATACAATTCGTTAGCATGTCGATGGGGTGAAGTTGTGCTGAGTCGAATTCGGTCGAGCCAAATTGAATCAATTCAAATGTGAGCGCAATTTGGTCTGTATATATACTAGAATGAATAAAGTATATTTTATGAAAAAAAGGAAAATTTCCGCAACTTTCGGTGTACTGCATGTTGGATTGAAGGTGATGGAAATGATTGGTGATATCTACATAGTATACTTTTCAGCGTCGTATTTTCTACGCGAATAATGCTTCTTCCCCTTTGCGACCAGATGTAGTTACTCATGGTGTTTCTGTGTTCACTAATTGCCGCAGATTGTTTCCCTGGAAACTCTATGTGCCAGCTTTCAAGGCTAGACTCTCTCTTTGATTATTTTTCTAACTCAGAGAAGTTGGACTGAAATAGAAGTTATCGTTTCCAGTATCCGGTATTAATAACCAGTTATGCAGCTCGCATTGAGTTGTTTAATAAGAGATTCAAGACCTCAAGACAACAAATAATAAAAGACTTGAAGCTTTCTGCAATTTTCGCTATGCTCTCTTACATATTTATCTGATCTGAAATAAGCATAACCAGATCAAACCGATTCCTAGAACATTATCTTTTACCAATCACAAATCAAGCAATACCCCGAACACTGATCCATCGGTACTTTACGTGGGTAATCCACACCTATTGAACTTCTTCATAATCTGAAAAAGAACGAAATATTCCTGAGGGCGGTTTCGAAAACCCCGGTATTCCAGTATTGTCTCTGTACATCAGTTTGAGGTAAAATAATTTCCATCAAATATTTATATATGACAAGGTTCTTATTAATATTTTTATTTAAATATATACAAATGTCGGTTTTGAGTCCTTCAGTCGTTCCTGGTTCAAAGTGAAAGCTTTCTCTACGACCTTAACACCTCCTTTTCATTCCGTAAAACCCTCCCTTCTTTTTAATATTCGACAATGTTCCGTCGTATATTTAAGTATATATATCATTTGAAGGGGTTTCGGAACATTAAATTGTTTCGGCTTGACAATATGGAAGAGATAGACGGAAGCACCGGCCGGCTGGGAACTGAAAAATCCATGAAGACAAACTTACTCGGGGTATTTCCAGGTGCAATGAGTACACTGGATGATCCCTGGATTCATCCACTAGATGCCAAATAGAAATAGAAAGAAATATAAGGAAATTTTTAATTCCTTCTGTGATGACAATCATCAATCTCTGAGAGAATCTTTCAATAACACCTTCAGGTATAGTCATGGCAACAGTACGGCGACTTTGCAACTACTCTAATGATTGTAGCAGAAGCTGGAGAAGCAGATCTGTTCTCTTACTATAACTTGCTTAGCAGCCAGAGCTATTCAAGAATATATGAAGTGACACAAGTTCCCTGGTTCCACCACATGCAAATGTGTATGTCTAAATCACATGAAAAAGGTGAGAAAGTTTGTGGAAGCCCTTTGAAGAAAATATGCACCGCCAATTAGAGGAAACAGCAAATGTTTCCTTCATGGCAGCTGAAGCGGACGGAAGCAATTTGAAAACTGAGAAGGGTTGAAGCAATGCCGACTTGAAAGGAGCAAGCCAAAGCGAAATTTCTTTGAGCATATACGTATGTATAATCGCATATTTACCCTTATGGTGGTGCATATATACATGTGAGCATATAAATTTCTTGGGTTTGCCAACATTTTGCTAACTTCGCTTGGAAACACTAAAAATCACGCGTTGCCAACTGTCGCACTACATATATCCTTCGAATCCTTGCACACGTGTCTCAGGCGCAAGCTAACTTTTCAAAGCATATCCTTTATACGGTTATAACTCACATGCATTTGGGCGCACACCAACACAAACAACATGTAACCGCAATTTCCGCGAAAGCTGTTAATTTTAAAACGCTTGCGCTGCCACGCATATTAAATTCGCTTATGCATACGAGCAATATACACACCCGCAATTCGGTAGCTTATTGGATATCTGCAAGAGCGACTGGTTAGGTGAGGTCGCTCCGCTGCAATAAGCGGTATATAGGGGCTTGTCAATGTGGACTCACTGCCTCAAGACAGTCAGCGGCGGGTTAGTGACTCCTGTTGTTGTTGTTCTTACTGTCTTCGGCTTAAATTTTGCGTCGGTTTGTAATATTGCCATATGCTCCGACTTTGTGTTCGCTCGTGACGAAATCGACGCAGCGCAAGTTGCCGCGCTGACGGCCGATAAGGAGCCGCGCCCGTGCCTTGCGCTTGCACGGAAGCGATAACAAACAGAAACGGAAATGAAGCGCATTAAGTTAAAGCGAAACCGGCGCATGCAACGCGCGCCAAAAACAACAGCAATGCAAAAATGTAGCAAAAGCATGCGAGAGACCGAAAACGAAAACAAACGCGAAGCATACCGTAAGGCGTAGCGAACACTTAAGTATTCGCAGAAGACAGTAAACATGCGCATTGCATTCGGCAATGGTGTGGTGTGGTGTGGTGGGGTACTTACAGCAGCACTAAACTAATTACGTTATTGTGCCATTTACAAGTGCTATACAAACGAAAACACGTGCCAGGACATTGCCTTGTGCCTAACCCGTTTCCTTCATGCTCGTGTAGCGAAATTGTAAAACGAAATAAATTTGATGGAGGGGTGTATCAAATACCCTATACGCCGCATGTTGCCTGAAAACGTGCCACATGCCTTCATGTGTGTGTGTGTATGTGTGTGCGTTGGTGCTTAAGCTGCAGGATACGGCGCCGCGGCAGGGTGCAGGGTGTGACACATCCGGGTTGGTGTTTTTTTGTTTTTGTTTTATTTATTTTTTTTATTTTTGTCTTGTTTTCTTGTTTTGGGGACATGTTTGTTTGTTGTAGCAACAGTTTTGAAGTAATAAATCTTGGGATTATGCGATAACAATTTGCGAATTTTTAGGCCAGCCGGATTAATGCTAATGAATTTATTGTTTTGATCAAGATTTATCTGCTCATTTAATGTGTGCTTATTTTCGCATATGCTCAAATGTTTGTTTGATTACATACAATATATATATATATATATATATATATACAGAGAGAGAGAGAGAGAGAGAAAGCGTGCGTGAAGAGTACAATTCTATTATATGAGTCCAAGCGTAATTTACGTTCGAGCATTAAACTCCAAAAAAGCATATAATTCATTGCTCACCATTTGCAAATAGAGGCACAAATATTTTTATGGCTTCTTATATACTTGTATGTAAGTACACATTTAATTAAATGCTCTATAGTTGCCAGTGAAATTAGGTAAAGCCATGGTTTTCCAGAAAATGGCTAAATGGCGGTGTGACTTCTATGTGGTATCAGCACATTTCATGCAGCTTTCAATTCAGTTCCTATACCTCGAGTAATTTGAAATACAATTTTTCGCTAATGATGAGAGATTTTCATTCTTCAGCTGACATTCCGACATCAGCAAACACTCCCCCAAACCATGGGGGATACGTTTATGATTAGTTAGTTGTGCATGTGAAAATCTGACAGCTATAACCAGTTATATTTAGCGAATATTTTTAGCTTATTAATCTCCTTTCTTGTAAGTTAGCAACGAATAGTACTTTATGGCCTCTTTGTAAAATTCCATGGTATTATTCAATGACTGCTGAAATCCTTCCCAATTAGTTTCACAAAGTAGCACTCGTGGACGACTTCGCTAGTTGATAACAGATATTGCAAGGCCGGATGGTTCCAGTGTTTTTTGGAGCTGTGGAGATCAGAGCAAATATTGTTGCAACATTATAGTAGTACACGAAGATATAGTAGTGATAAGTAATAGTTACAAAAATGATGCTATCTATTCTTATTCAACTTTAAGTGGTGACTTTAAACAGGTTCACTAACCAGACATTGTTGTAGATCTCCTTTTCGAAACTGCCTGAAATCATACGTTTCAGTACAGATACGGGCGCGTTTCTCATGTCG
Source organism: Bactrocera minax (assembly GCA_021498325.1). Lineage (NCBI taxonomy): Eukaryota > Metazoa > Arthropoda > Insecta > Diptera > Tephritidae > Bactrocera > Bactrocera minax. The sequence goes on from JAKEEE010000099.1 coordinate 715,917, forward strand.
CTTGAGCGTCAACTACATTCAACCATTTTTCTTGTGAAAAATAAATGTGTAATTACTTTGAAATTCACCAAAATATTCGATGGTATACGCAGCTTGGATCGAAGGCATAATTCCCACAACAACTATAATCAACGTCATCATCTCTTTTCACGCGAAGAATGTCATACGAGTCAAATTATTAACAGAGGAAGAGCTCGTGCATGCTCGAAATTTTTTAGTGTATCAGCTTGAAATCCCTCTCAAACCCATTAATTTAATATCTATCTTTATGTATTTCAAACTGTTTACATAGATCAATCGTTGGATGCTGCTCTTAGGAGCTGTTACGAATTAGTGGTGGAATCAGTGGTTTCAGCGATGAATCTCGAAACATTTTATTGTATTGCAGTTAAATTACCCCTATCGGTCCGCTTCCAAAGCCAAGTTAAGTTGCAATTATTGCTAAGGGTATTATGTGGGACTAGCACTAATAACACTGAAAATATCTGCAGTTTAACAATGAGTGATGAGTTCGAATTGAAGTTTGGTATACAAAATGTACAGCTCGTTGATTGGAACCATTACTTAAAAGGTTTATTAAATTCTGCAATTTTGAGAAACCAAACGTATTTTCATGCCTTGAAGAAGATTGTTTACTCTATACATTTCATTAATTAGAATTAGGCATACCGCGCCTACATACATCCAGTAACTTTAAGGACCTCTGAATTTTGGAGCAAATTTTACGAAACACAAGCTCGTTTTTAGAGCTTTCCAAAAATGTTCAGCCTTTTGAGTAACTAAAACTTGTACCAATCCTCACTTGTAGAATGAATTCAATATGAACCCCGCGAAAGACGAGCTTGAAAAGATACAAATCGTGTGCCGTACTAGATTTATAAAATAGATATTATTATGACTATGGTATATTTGTATAAAGTAAGTGCGAATTGCCATATCTGTGGGTCTTTTAATAAAGAGACGACCGTGAATTGCTGTGTCTTACATTTGTAAGGTAAAATGAAACTGCAAACTAAAATGGCAAACTACGATAGATGGCGCTGTTGTCAAAATTAAAACATTTTTTCATACTAAGCAGGGTTGAAAAAAGACTTGTTTGGCTTAATATAAGTTGCAAGTTGTTTTTATGCTACCTTTTGGTGGTTATTGCTTCGACTGTTAATTGACACACGCTTTCAAGTTTGCAATTTTCTTCTGGAACTTGTCTGGGTCGCCACTAAAAGGTATTTTTTGAAAGAAAACTCTTTTTGTCACGCCTGCTGATTTTTGTGCTTATTGATAACAAGTGATTTCTAATCACTTTTTATATAATAATTTAGGAAAACGTGAGCAAAGGCTCATTTCTTGCAATTAGTCGACGGCGCAGCCTGGTTTATTGGCGTTTTACTTTGTTGCAGAAAGCAATATTTTTAAAGTTTTAATTAAAAGCTGGTTTACACACATACACACACACACACATGCAGTGCCGCAATGCACAGGTGCATTGAACTTTTCTTCTAATTACACTAAAATCACGCATTCCAGCAATATTTCTCAGCGCAAGAAAGCAGCAAAAAAGTCAAGTGGAAAGATGGCAAACAACAAGTCGCAGAGTAGAAAGCAAAGAAAGCAATGAGTAAAACTAAAATTATTGCCGGCGTTGCAACATGTTTTCGCAATTTAGTAAAAAGCTTTCCTGCAATGAACTGCAAACATTCAATCTACGGCGAGCAGCTGTACCCCCCCTGCGCTCCTTGAATGCCAGTGATGGCGGCCGCCACTTGAGCTGGCGCTCAGCGCGTGAGTGCAGAAGGGATGGGTGGAGTGGTGTGGGTGGCCTGTCGATGGTGCGGCGCGGCACACACACAAACCGATGCGACTCACTTTGCATTCGTCGCAGCAACAGGGACAATAAGTTAAAATGCAAAATATGCCGGAAATGAAATTTATGCGAATGTTTACGTGAAATGCGCACGTTTTTGGCATGTGACTCACTGCAGCGCCAACACACAGACACACTCATGCACACACACACTCATGCACACCAACCACACACACGCACACACACACACTCATGCACGCTGCGCCCAATGAGAGCAACATCGATGACAATAACAACAACAACAACAACAACAACAACATGGTGCGTGCGTGCGTGCACCATGCAACAGCGACTGCCGCAACGATGGCAACCATTGCTGACATTTCTGCCATTGCAGCAGCATACCGTTATTGTAATTGTTTTTTATGGCCGATAGCATGCTTGGCATGCGCATGTACATATGTATGTATATATATATATATAGGCATATGCATGCATGTACCGTTACTGTTGCCTGTCGCGCCTCTGCACTTTTGCTGCCTCCCCGCCCTGACATGGACACGACATGATGGCACATTTGTTGTTGTACGCTTACCTGTTATGTTATGCCGGCATGTTGCAACTACTCGCCACAATGTGGCACAGTTGGACACCGGTGGGGCGGTGTGCATGTGCTGGATTGCGGTTTTTGAAATTGCTGGGTGTATTTTGACGTTTTTGCATTGTATGCGTCGAAAAGTGTATTAATTATTTATATCCTGGCAGCGAGTGGCGCGGCAACAAAAAACAACTAGCCCATGTAAAAATTGCAGTTACCGTTAGTCGTTAGTCGTTTGATATTGAGGAATGCAAAAACATGTGCAACAGACTATTAAAACGCCTGCTGCAAACACTGCATCAACCTCAAGTGCATTCACCAGAGAGAAAGCGTTGATAATAAAACTTTTCGGTTATTGCATTCAAAAGGATGTGTAGGAAAAGAAGGAAATAAGGTTTCTTTAGTTTGGCAAAGGGTGTGGTATGCAGTCTTAGTTTTGAAGGAAATCGAGCGATTTTAACAAATATATTTGCATATCCCATTATGGATTTAGACCACAGCTTCGTTTTTCAGTAGGAGATAATACATTCCCCATAATCCTTTTCGAAGAACTAATACTCTTAGTGCGGGCTCTGCTTAAACGAAGAATAACCGCATGGATTTCAGTGTCGGACGGTCTATTTTCGTCAGCTGAAAACTTCAATTTGGATATGAGACGGCCTTAAGCAGTCACAAGGTGCTCTCTACTAAAGCAGATGGTGTAAAACTTGCCTTGCTTGTCAAACAGTTTTCAAGTACTTCATAGTAACTTGCTGCACTTATTACAAGGCTACAACTGGAGACAGAATTATTGTTTTTAAGAGAGATAACTTGCAGGTGGAGCTTCCTCCACCTGCTAAGCAAACTCTGCTATACTTCTTGGAACAAATTTATCGATAGAAAAACTCGCAACTTAGACTAAGGGAGCGCTCTCGTCAGTAAACACTACCTCCAAGTATACCCGCTATCCCACCAGCAACGGCACTTTAGGGGGAAACCGCGATGGATAATGAAGAAGACTAAATACCAGGCGGGTTATATACTGAAGCCTCTAAGCAAGGTAAATCGATTTGGAGCAACAGGATATGTTAAAAGCCGGTTTATTTAGTTGGAAGAAGTCAAAATTAGTTCTCAAATAGCAGAGAAATGCTTTCAGTAGGCATTACTTATTGGGCGCAGGCCAGTAGAAAACGATTTTTGATCCAAAAAATACAACAGAAATGGCAGGAACCGACGAAAATGCACGAATCTCGGACCTGAAATGTTAAAAGTACTGTTATAATTTCTTATGAATTCCCAAAAAAACTTTTTGGTTCAAATACGCCCTACTTGTGTCTCTACTTTACAGAACAGGAGTGTATGGCTGAGGCCTACTTTCAGGCATGAACGATGGTGTGCCGTTTAAGAATGATTTTTTTTCCTAGAAAGTTGGAGATTTATGAGTAATTCCTGGAGCAACAAATCTCAGAAAATAGCAAAAAAAAAATTTAGTTCATCATCTTATATCCGAAAATTTTATATTTTTAAGGGCGCCTCTCCATACAATTAGAGCAGTTTTTTAAAACACTTATACAAAGCTATTATCTCTTAATAAATTTACCCATATAAATTCAAGTCAGTATATGAAGTAGCTGGACGAATTGCCGGATGCAATTCACCTTGCTCTTTAAAGGGAATTTTGATGCCAAAGTTTTTAAGCCTGATAAAATGGATTAATGTTTTGTAAATAAATCAGTTTTACTAGTATATCGGCTCTAACCGTATTATTTAACAATCCGCCCAAATGTAGGCTACATAAATCATTTATTAACTACTCTCGGTTCGTCCGACTCATTCCTCATTAATAATTGTAATAGATTTTAGAATTTGCACTTACACTTCAGTCAAACGATCCTACAGTGAGTACATGATTTCGAAATTTTATTTTTTTTAAATAATGTGTTCTACAATAACAAAATTTTATTTTGTTGGGCATATGTTGTTTAAGCGTAAACGCTCTTCCGGCTATTTATACATTCATACAGCAATGGACTTTAAAAGCAGACAGTCTGTATAACAAGCCATCAGCGCTAATCAACCGTTATGAAATACTCTATGAATACAAAAGTAGCCTAAATAAAGGGGATACATTTAGTTGGCGCCATCAAGGGCGTCATTTTCTGCGCACTTATATAACTATATAATTATGCATATGTTATGATTATATCACAAAACTTTGACCTTGATGGTTGTGCTCGACAAAGTTGCCTAACTACGCGGCAGAGTGCTGGCGATCAACGGAAAAATGAACACAAGTTGTTTTCACTGATTTAACGAAATCTGTCAGAAGTTACCGGGGTCCTTTGTGTACCTTATGATTGACGTGTTATGCTGTTAGAAATATGTAAACACACGCACATACATGGAGACGTAAACGAATACGACAAATCGGGCGAGCGGAAAGTGGCCCTGTCTAGACGGACTTATTTTGTTCGCGCTTGTTTGGTAAATAAGTAGTATTTATTATTATGAAATTAAGCAACGCCATTCATAGATATTTGAGTAGCTAAGATTTGCCCAAGCCACTTTAATGTACGTTTTTTGAGATAGTTTGTGAACCGTTAGTGCTATAAGCTTTACTATGCGCCAGAGCTACAGGTTCCATGTGAAAGTTTTATTCTCTGTAATTTTCCGGTAAAAATTCTTTACAAATTCTTTACAAAATTCTTTGGCATTGACTGCAACGAAATTGTGTAACGCAACTAAATTTCGTCACAGTGGGCAGCGTGCCAGTATGGTGAGAGTTAAACTGTTTTGAAGATTTTTTTTTTTTGCTTTTGGTTTTCGATGAAATTCTCAAATGGTTCAAGACAAAAAAGATGAAAGATTGCCATGAAAAATAATATGGAGATAGGGTTGTTATGAGTATGAAAAATTTCAACCGAGCCAATTTAAAAGATATTTATATCGTAGATCGTTTTGAGAAGGGCTACCACATAAGACATCTTTCAACATTTTTAGTAAAACAAAGAGGTCAAAGTTCAACCGGAACTTTTTGTTCGCATTTGTATATTTTAGTAGGCTTGCTTGAGATGAAAGCCACATTGAGAGACCAAGAGCGAGCTCAGCGACTTTAGTCATTTCGACAACTTAGGTACGTAGCAAGCTGAATAATATTTTAAGTATGGAAATTAAAATCACAGGATGGTTTAACGGTAAACACAGTTTATAGCCACCTTACTAGGTTTGTGAGTTTAGGGAGCTTTTGATGCTGTTTTGGGTGATAAACTTCTCAGCATTCTAGATTGACTTACTTGGTGAGATCGTACACTTTTGACACGTTTAAAGAAAAGCTCAAGCTACAAGCACTTTTAGAGCTCAAGTCAAAGCACACAGAATAGAGTTCAGAAAATATCCCTAAGTCTCTCTAGGAAAATAAGTAGCATTGCTTTAAAGTCACAATGTACAGTTATGGAAATAAATTTCATCGATTACTTTATTTGAAAATTCAGTTTTACCAGAGACTCAATAATCATCTAAAATAATTTATTGATATTTCTAAACCGGATAACCTTAATTAACTTTTGCGCCAATTGAGTGCCTAGAAAATGCATACAAAAAGTTACGAAAATCACACACTTATCGAACAATTTGTTGGGATTAAAAGACATACACTTGACTTTAACAAATATTTATAAATAACTCACACATACATACAAATGTGTGGCTATTGGTAGGAGGATGAAACACACTATCGATTCTCAGCTAAGCATTTGGACAAGTACCACTGGTGGACTAATTTTGAGATGAGCTAAAATGTCGTGTATTTAGAGGTAAGTTTGTGTGTGGTAGTGTGAGTGTAAGGCTATGTTGCAAGGCAGAAGTTGCACTGGATGCACTTAGTAAGCATGGATTAGAAATAAAAATTTTTGAAGAAAGCCTCATGCCCATAACAAAATGTCAATGAATAGCTATGCACAAATGCCATGACACTTCAATGCGAGAGGGTGTGTGTGTGTGTGTGCTGTTTGAATGAAATTTCAAACGAATGACCACAACAGCCGCAACATGACACTTCGAGTAAAATTTAGACTTGCAAATCGTAACTCTTCACTTGGTCCAGTAGTTGCAAGCTAGTGTTTGTGTATGCTTGGCAATTGCATGTACATATGCACGTGCAACTAACGCGTGTTGCGCATGAAGAGCCATTTGTTGTTGTTGTTGTTGTTGTTGTAGTTGCAACTGCTGCAAAGTAAAAATTTCTGAATTTTATGTGCAATAGAAGTTTATTAGAAATGTCTTTATTATCAACTAGTCACAAGTGTATGTTGCAAGCACCTACAAATGCACATAAAAGTGATTGAATATAAGTTAAATGCAAGGCTGTGTGCTCCACATAGTAAATTCTGATATTTGTAATGGAGACAGTTACTCATTTCATTCATTCATGTACATATGCACCGCAAGAGTGCATAGAGTATAGCCCAAAACCCATCCTTTTAATTAGTTTCAGTTTTATATAAAGCCGAAGTCAACCATTGTGTGCATTTACTAAGGAGAATTAACAAATATGCAAATATGTTTCATAGGAAAAAGATAGAAAGGCCTAAGTTCATTTTAGAAAATTTTGAAAAGTCCACTCTAAGAAATTCAAAGACTTCATATTTTTATCTTTCATCTAGTAATATGATTGAAAAAGAACAAGGAGTAGGTGAACAAAACTAATATACGCTGTTGCAACATGTTGCGAGAATTTGCTTCAGCGGAGAATCTGTAACTCGCAGATGACTCTAAAATGTCCACAGTGCTGCCGAACAACACAAAGTTTCTCATTAAAATTTATTCTCAGTTTCATTGAATTCTTCGAGTTTTAGAGTGCGCCGATTGCAAGTCGCTTTCAACTGGCTGCTGGAATTCACAAAAATCTTCTTGTCGATACTGCCTTTAAGCGATAGCCTGCAATGAACAAGATTTCTTCTTTTCTATAATTTTATATTTGATATTGATCATAATTTGAATCAATGGCCTTCCGGACGCAGTCGAGTATGTTATGAACTAAAAGAATTTGCAAACAAAATTCAAATGAAACGTTTCAGTGCGTTTGGAAAAGCAAATTCAAATCAGAATTGAAAGCCTCTGTTAGTAGTAAAGGTTTTCTTTTCTAATTTTATACTCGAGCAAGAGTGTAGTATAGCATTCACTAGATTATATATATGAGGCATTTTCAATAGGCATTCAACCCTGCTTAATTGTAACTGAATGCTAGGGCTATAAATATACCGTTAGTATTTGAATATGCATAAAAGCAGATATATATATATATATATATAGCCTAAGCCTGTAAGCCTGTTCCCTATAGAAATATATGCACCTGAAAAGTAGTGCCTCTCAACAGCCCTGCTCTGAGTGTACTCTGCAGCCACAACCGCAGAGTAGCTAAGCACTAGCCCTTAAACAAAACTCAGCTACTGAAATCTACTCAACTATATACATATATACATATCTAGCAGCATACTCCACATACACCTGCATATTTAAATATATGTTAATGTCTACCTCTGTCTTTGTTTATAAAAATATTATCGAGACCCACTGTGCTTTTGTAGTTTTATTGTGTTTGTGTAGTCGAGTGCCTCTGTGCAGGCGCAGCCAAGCCCAGCAAGAGGGATAACCGCAAAGTACATGTTGCCTTTGAACGCACACAAACGCATACACACACACACGCACATATAAATGAAATTGTATCCAACTATTCTATGGTTTTACATGCACATCATATGTGTGTTGTGCGTACCTCTACATACATAAATCACCAAGTCACATCTACATACATACACATATATTTAGATATGTCACCGTACTGCAAGCGAAGTATGTAAGGGTAATGTTTTAAAGTTAATGGCTCTTTAAGTGCACTTCGCTTAACACACTTCCTGTCACCAGGCGGCGTACATACGTTGTACATATGCATACACATATAGTTAAAGCAGTATTCTGAAGCTATCGTACACACGATAATTTAATGTGTAATTATTCATAATAAAATAAATAAAGTCGAAATTTTTTTTCGAATAGCGATAGCAAAGCTTTAGAACATTTTGAGCTCAAAACGTAGATTCTGTGGTAAGATTTACACCCAGGATATAATTTCAAATTATCAACATTAGGTCTGACTTTCTACCATTAATCGAATAATCAAGATAAAGAAGGTCGACATTACGAATCTGAATCGTGGTAAGTTTACAGCAATTCTGATCAATTTATTCTGATAGTACCGTTCTGAGCTGCAAACTTCATAATATACTTCCAGCTGTATAGTTTAGTTGATTTTGAAAACTGTGCTAGAGCCGATATCTATTGTATATAGATTTGTTATAGCACAAATGTAAGATATAGACGCCTGTGGAATGTATACTGATCAAATGATAAGTTGATGGAATGTTTCAGAGAAAGTTCACTTGGGGCCTTCGAGGTTAGTTAAGATCACTTAAGATCAGTATGATTTCTATGGTACTGATAATCTGTGTGAGAGATGCTTTCCAAGGCAAATTATGTTGAAATCCAGTGAGATCAATTGATACAAAGTGAAATGGAAATATCGCTGTGATTTTGAATATGAAATTTTTGTTTTTCGGTGGTTTTGAATGGAGTGGTTCTGAAGTCGTAAGAATTGATTACAAGAAAAGTATCGTCTTCAAATTAAAAGTGAGCTTTATTCTTTCTTAACTTTTATTAATTTTGTACATACTAAACTATAGTAAACATATTTCAAATATCATTATCCAAATGCTTGGGAGCTCAAGATAAAATATTAAAACTTTCTAGGGTATCTACGGTTTACATTTTAAAAACATTTTACTTGAGCAAAGTATCGGAATCGTATGAAACTCAGTTGTCGCTGACAGATTTCAAAGTGAACTTCTCCCTCTCTTTCTCTATTTTACTGCATCAGCATGAGCTTAAAATATTTATAAAACATTTTTCTAGTCCAAAATAAACTTCTAACGGCAGCTTTGTCTGCAGTGGGAAAGTAAATATAGTTCGGAAACGAACCCTTCACGGTTCACAAACGAAGTGTTAGTCAAATACAAAATATCATCAATATTTATTATTAAGAAAGCAAAAGGTTACAAGCACCGTACTTGAGGGCATATGGGGACTTTGCGAGAAGTCGATAATTTCCTATGCTTAATCTGTTTAATAAAAAATTTCGCCTTTTCCTTTTCACTTCTCACTTAGTGGTCATTAAGTAAATTAGATCCATAACAATCTCGAATATCCACATCTCGTATATAACTCCAGCTCCTCTTTATTGAAAATGAGAGGAAATACTACAAGTTCAGTCTTCAAGTTATTCTCCTATGTCTTGTGAGTACAAAAAAAACTAAATCAAACATAGATTTATATGTTTGCATATCGTTGAAATATGCAAATCGATGCGAAATGCTGACAAATTGCTGCAAGAACAGTGCGAAAAAAAGTTGCAAAAGGCGGTTGATCAGCAGAGTACCCGCATGCGGGATACATATATATTGAAATGAAATAAATATTTATTTCAATTGCTGTTTCGATTTTACAGTATTGTAGATAAATTTACTACATATATACATACTATATATTGCATGCAACAATTAAGTGCGGTTAGTAGAAGTAGAAAAGAAGAAAAGAAGTAGAAGAAGAAAACTTTGAATTTATTATAGATATTTGCTCTGCAGCTTGGTGAAGTGTACGCCTATATTGATAAATATGTGTGCTATATATACTATATATATATGTATATTCTAATACTAAATTTCATTTTTATTGTATTGTTGTTGTAATTGTTGTCTCCGTTGTTGTAGACAAGCCGTTGACAACGTTTGGCGCAGCTTAGCTGAGCATATGTGTAGGTATATATGTCTCTGTCCTTTTGCCGTCGCATGTTTAGGTTTCCATGCAACAACTATATTTGATTAGTCGGCGAATAAATGGCTAAATGAGTGAGTGGGTAATTGTTTTGATGAATGTCTGTGTTGACATTTTTATATGCTTTAGAATGCAATCACAAATTGATTTTGGCGTAATTGTTGTAGTTGTGAAAAATTGTTGCAGTCAGAATAGCTTTGCAATGGAGACGGCAGATGACTTATGTAATAAAAAGCAAAAGGAAATAGACAAAAAAAAATTAAAAAGTATAATTTGAAGGTATTAGGAGCAATAAAGCAAGAAAATGAAAGAGGAAGAGGGAGAGGGAGGAACTTCAAACTTAGAGTTGGGTACTACATTCAAAAGGTGGTTGTCTTCTTTCAGCATAGCAATATTGTAGAATTCCTTCTTTTTGAGGTAAGAGTCATTTCCAGTTAGATGGAATGATGAGCTATGCATAAAGTTCACATTTTGCTAACACCAATATGGTTTCTCCCTATGAACCACACCTTAAAACACCAAAAACAGCAGCTTTCCTAAAGGTATAACCCTTCGCTGCACTATCTACAGCATATCGTACATTTAGGTTAGTGTAGGCTTATATATTTTTTTGGAAAATATATTTTGGATAAAAGTTTACCACACATTAAGTTCACATTGCCAGTAAAGAAAACCGGGTTACTTTAACCGTTAACCGTTAAAAATCTCCAATTAGTAATTTTGTGAAAGAAATTTTGCCATAATATAGCTCAATTCAATTTATTATATATACATGGCATATATCTTAGAATTACTCTGTGCATATATAAGGGGGTTGCGAACTTGTAAAACATCCAAGCATTTGCATTTCTAAGTGGTGCTTCAGTATATAAAGGGTCTTCGGGTAGGTGCTTTTTGTGAACTTATAAGACATTGAAAAGGCTTCGTTTTTCCAATAAATATTTCACTTATTTAATAAGGAAATTAACACTTATTTAAAGGAATATATGTGTGGCAACATGTAGTAATGTGTTGGAAAACACTTAAATTTTATTGCTTTACACCCTCCGTCGCTGAAATGAAGCGCACTCATTAGAAATATCAAATTTAATGGCTCATTGACGGAGGTAATACATAGTTCTTTTGCCAAATTAACAAAAAAGCGGGAGCAGAGCAAGAAGAAGAAGAAGAAGAAGCAGAAGAATGGAAGCAATCGAAACAATTGTGGTTTTAAAAATAAATTATAAATGAAAGTAGAAAAGCCGAAATTAAGCTAATACATACACACATTTGCGGTGTGCATGAATAAAGTTCTGTGCTTAGTTGCTCGTATGTGTGTGTTTGTGCCAAAACTAATTTCACGCTACAGGCCACACATAAATGTTTACGATGCCATAACTGATAGAGCAGAGTCATCAATTGTCAACAACAACAATAATGCCAACAAAAATGACAACTACCTACAACAACAACACACTTTCATACACACACACACACACACACACACACATACACACATAATCGAAATGACAGCCAAAACGGCAAACTATGAATTTCGAGTTGAAGTGGTAGTGAGAGTAACAGCGCAGCCATAATGCAAAATGTGATAGGAAAATGAAAAGCAACCCAACTATCAATTTAGTGGCTTTTGGGTTGAACAGAAATAGGTTACCATTAACATTATTTAAAGTGGCAAAGTTAAAGGCGCATTGGGGACAAGGCAATGGCAGTGAGTTAAACAACAAAGCAGGCAAAGCCAAAAATCAACATTTTAGAGCAGAAACGTGTACTTGCACCAATAAATGAGGAGCACAAAAGCAAAAAAAAGTTGCTCAAACATATCAACAAATATATATATATATAAGAGCATTTGTTTTACGATGCGCCCATATCGCATGCAAATGAGTGTGGCCAATGGGTTCTTTCTCGCCTCGGTCAATTATAATATTTCTTCGGCTGGAGCAAAGCGTTTCGCTGCCAAATTTGTTGGCGACGTGACACAAAAACACAAAAACAACATCCTTCCAACTAATGTGCTACATTTTTCCCTTTTTTTGTTGCTATTGAAATGCAAACGTTTTGAAATATTTTGTTTGATTTGCCAGCCCTTCACTTTCGCATGCGATTTCGGCATTTCGGACATTGTAGTAAATAACAGCAACAGCAACAGCAACAACAACAACAACAACGAAACCTGCTCTTCATGTGTATTAACATGCATGCGCCTAATTTACCATTTGTATGTACATATGTGTGTAGCAACACCTTTAGCCTAGTAGGCATTCACACCATGGGTCACCACCTCGTATACGTAACATATGACTTGGCACATTCATGGGAAGGCAGCTTACTAACGGCTGCGGCACAGTTTCGTTGCCTTTAGCTCTTTTATAATTGGTCACAGCAATGATAACACACTGGTGGTGAAAAGATGCGCTAGAAACGGTAAAAGCGGTGTTGCAAAGTACATGCCGTCGTTAAGTCGGCTGGCTGGAGTCAGCTTTTCGTGTTGCCAACAAAGACGCAGGTTCCCGCTTGTGCCTCCAACTCATGCTGCCTCACTACCCTCACCAGTTTTTCCACACACAAAAGCAACAGTAAGCATGTGTATGTGTGTGTGTGTGTGTGTGTGTACGTGTATTTGTGTTGCAACTTATTTGTTATTTGTGTTCGTTGCTATTAGCAAAAGTGCTTGGCCGCAACTACTTATGAGCCTAAATAATCGCAAAAACTGTACTAGGAGCAAACTTATGTACTTATTATTACCGGTAAATAGTTGGTAAAGGTGCTGCAGGCCACTAAATAACTTATTGTTGCTTTTGTTGGCACACCGTTCACCAACTACACATGTAACGGTGTACACAATTTAAATAACTATATGCTTGGCGCAACTTTGCTGGTGTGCATACATTGAACAACTTGGTCGTAAGTGACAATTTGGTACAGTCGATCACAAGAGTGTGCTAACATTTCAGTGTGAATAACCGTTTTTAAAGTTTAATATAAAATACATCCGTATATATGTCAACAAATATTAGATATTATTAACTTATTGTACTTTTTCTATTTTCTTAAAGCTTTCGATTTTTATTTTTTTTTTTTTTGTTTTGTTATTCAGAATACCAATTTTCAAAATTAGAATGGAACACTTTAGTTTGAGTAATTTATTTATATATAAATGTTAAAAAGATTCTACGCTTTAGCAAGTATGCAACAAACAATATCTCAGATTGAGCTTTAAAAAATCATTTTTGCTACACATTTCATTTAATTTTTTTTTTTAGACATAATAGACATAGCTGAGTTTTGTGCTATTTAGCTTAGGTTAGGCTACTTCAGTTCAGTTTAGTTTAGTTAAAGTTAGTTTGGTCAGTTTAAATGACAACTGTCTGTCAAATGAATGTCAGAGGCCAACTGGCAACCAGATGAACACCGTCTGCAAAAAAAAAAAAATTAAAAATATATATTTAATATATATTATGTATATATATATTATATATATACATATTATATAAAAATATATAATAAATACAAAATAAAATAATTAAAAAATTTAGGACCCGAAAAATCTGAAAATTTTTCTTGCAATGCACCATGTGGACGATAAATATATAACAATAACAAGAACAACAATAATATTATTTATTAATTCTGAGACTTATGAAAGCAATAACCTAGCCGTACACATAAGAAGTTACAGGTATGACACACACACACACACACACACACACACACACACACAGATTTGTGTGAATAACTACTTAGCGTTCAACAAACCGAAAAAGGTAGAACAAGCAGCAACCGAAAACTTTTTAATGATGGCAACACTTGTTGTAGAAGCGCAGAAACTACAAGCGAAACCAGCCACAATGCCCGAGCGAACAAGTGAACCCGCGCGCAAGTGAAGAAGGTGAACTCACGTACATATCTGCGCATGCGTGTGTGTGTGTGTAAACTATTGAAATGTATTGCTAAAGTTGTTTTGTGACTTGTTTTGCTCTTGTTGTATTCCAGGTGCGCCAAGGTTTTAAGGTATTTGACTTGCCTCGCGTTTTCGCCGAGGAATATGTTACTTATGCCCACACACATGCCTACGCATTGCACGCTTCGTAATCAGGCTTGGAAATTTTCTCCGCAAAGGCAGCAATTTAAATGTAATTGGGGTTGCTTATGTCGTTTGATAAGAATTGCGCTCAAAGTATAATTAATGCTTAAGCACTTAAGCTGTTGCAAATGAAGCCCCGACTCACACATGTGTGCGACAGCGTGTGCGACTGTGTGCGTGTGTGCGTGTGTGTTTGCGGATGTTTTTTGTGGCAAATCGTGGTTATGCAAACGCTTAATATCAACCAATAACAACGAAAACGTAATTTGAAATCGCTGACAGTTAATTGGGTGCAGAACCCTTTTTATTCGCAAGCAACCCCATACCCCATTCGTATGTGTGGCATGACGTGACTGTTGCTGCATTTTGCTTATTTCAGGCCACTCGAATGTAATATATGTAGTAGTTTATCTATGAATATATACATACATCATGCATCAACTAATTTGGCATCAAAGATTTAAAGCCAGGTTTACTAAATGACTTGAACTGATGAGTGTGGCTTTAGCTTCTCGAAATCAACCATTGACCAGATACACAGTAAGTTTCACAATTTTCGAAAAATATCAGTGTAAAATGGTACAACTTAAAAAGTGTATCAAAAGCTCGCTTAAGTTTCAATCTGTGGCTGCACCGAGCATTGACGACGAATTCAGGCGGAGTGGAACTGAAAATCCAACACTTTGACGTCAAGTGACTACAAACTGAGTGCATAAGTACAATTTCATGGGTTCTGTAGTGAATCAATCGCAATCTGGCCAACACAGAATTTCGGGTGAACCAAAAAATGAAAGAAGAAGTGTGTCTGGAAAAACGCATTTTTGACCAAGATTTGCAATTCCAACAGTCAATATGCGTCCCTGCAGTTAGCTGACGAACCAAACATTGATAAATTTCTCGAAACAATGATCAGGACATTAGAAACTCTTCTGAACAATCTCTTTTACTGGATCTGAAAAGTAGCACAAACGTTCCCGGAAACAGTTGTAATT
Organism: Bactrocera minax; assembly: GCA_021498325.1. Classification (NCBI taxonomy): domain Eukaryota; kingdom Metazoa; phylum Arthropoda; class Insecta; order Diptera; family Tephritidae; genus Bactrocera; species Bactrocera minax. The sequence goes on from JAKEEE010000099.1 coordinate 731,255, forward strand.
ATAAAGTTGCAGAAAAGTTCATTCTTTGGGAGTGCTTCTGGAGTTCTTATCAAAATAAGAATTCGAATTTCGATCATACATCTCCTACGTCTCGAATAGATACTGCTAAAGTCGTACGATAGCGGTAAACATGACAAAAAGTGGAGGAAGTCACAATTCGAGGAGTTGGGGTCATTGTCGAAATAGTTGAATAAAAGAAGTGAAAGTTTGCTGGGAAGGACGAGTCAGCCTAATAGCTACCAATGATCCAGCTTTGAAAGCAAGCGAACTCTTACTCATCCATAAGGGGTGAAGGTGCTCAAATAATTCTCTCAAAGCTTAGAAATTTTTCACCGCCTCAAAATAATGGTGTGTAAATATAACGGGGGAAAACACTAGTGAAAATATTTAGAATCCAGAAAAGGTTTATGCTTATTGGTAAGGGATTTCTTATTTCAATCTACTACCGTGAGATTATCTTTCAACTCTGAAGTATCTTTCAGAAGACTAAGCTGGTAATCAGTATTTGAAAGTGTACCAGTTAAAGCTGCCACGAAAGTCTGGGCTTTCAACCATTAATTGAATATATGTAGATATATATATATATGTAGAATATATATGTAATATATATATATATATATATATATGTATATATGTAGAATAACAGAAAAAAGTAAAAATAAATAAGTAAGTGCTCGGAAAATTTAAAAATTGTTAAGCACTCAACGCGGCGTCAACAAAGTAGTTGCAATCGAAGGCGTTATGTTGCGAGGTAAGATACTTTATGAATATAGTAGCAAGAGAGGAGAAGGTAAAATTAAAGAAAATACCAAAAACCATTTCAACGGCAACAGCCGAAAAGAAAACGCAACGGATGAAGTGGGACGGAGCGGGACGGAGCGACGCAACAGAGCAAATAAATAAGTTTACTTATAACACACACACACACACACACATGCAAGTTGCATATGGCTTTCCATATTATACATTTGCACATGTGTAACTGTAAATAAGCGCCTTATGTGCTCATTGCAGCGGCCAAAGTTGCAATGAATGCGAAAGCAGCGCGATTTCGTAATATAATTGCCACCAGCGACACGAAGACACACTAAAAAAGAAAAAACAACAACAACAACAAAAAATGAGAAAGAAAACAATTCGTTCGCTCTCTTTGCTCCGGTTATCTCGACGTGCACCGGTGCGTAGGGAGCGCATGCTTGCGGCTGCGGCTGCAGCGTTATCGGATGAATTTCAACATTGTTGTTGCATCGTAATCAACGGTCATTATATTTTTATGTTTATTTCTCATTGCTTTTCGCTTTTCGCCTACATTAAGCTACAGCTTAATTCGTGTTTTTTGCTGGCCGGAAAGGGGAAGTGCAGCAGAAATTCGGACAGCACATTTAATTGTGCGTTTATTGTGCGGCATTATCTTGTGACGGCCGCTCACACACACACACGCACACATGTATACTACTGAATATGCGACTCTGTATCCACAGATGATTGTGTCACAGAAGTGAAGAAGGCATAAATATGAAATGCTAACGGTGAATGGCGAAAATTTATTTTCATTTCGCAGTGGATGCGACATTGCAATTACAATGTATGAAAGCCAGGCTCGAGATTACAAAAGCGTGCATCACGATAGCTACGGATTTTATGGAACGAAATCTGTTTTTTAATAATTTCGAAATTCGAAATAATTGGAAAGAAATTTGAAAAACCCACTCTTTTTGCAAGAAGTACGATACAGGGTGCTCCGAAGGAGCATATGTGTTAAACATTTTTAAACTAACTGAGATGTAAATAGTCTTGCTAAAAAGCGCAAGGTAAAAATACTCACCAGATGATGGTTATACCGATGAACTCAACAAATATATAGGTGTCTTTTAATTGCATAAATCTTGGGATTAATTAAAGTTCGCAAAAAAAAAACAATGTATATATATATAATATAAGAAATTCGATAACGTCTGGAAGCTGGAAGAATTTTATATTTGTCGGACTATAACCAGAGGTATAAGACATCCAAAGCTTGTGCTGACAAATATATACTGCAAATATAAAAGTCTTTAATAAGCCTCTAAAGTAGAACAGCCTTGAAAGTTACCAAAAAAAAAAAGAACAGAAAAAGAGCATGCTGGGGCAGCAACACCTTCATAAAAGCATGTGATGAGTATATTGAAAATTGAACATCTTGATTGGACCACCCTATTATTCGTAGAAAAGATAAATCTAGATGATTATGGGTCTCACTGTGTCAATTTTTCGACAGATTTTCTGTATAAAAAAGAGTTCAGAGTTTGATGCTGTCCAAAGCACTTAGCGCATTGACCGGCCGCAACATACAAGCCATTTCTCAGCAACTCTTATGGATTACCTGCGGCTATTGGGTATACATTTTGAGTACAAAGTGATTCATAGCGAGAGGAATGGCAAAATATTTGCTTCCTTTCCTAAAAAAAGGTCTAGAAGTGGTCTCGAAAATGTCGCTTGCCAAAGCAGAAGAAGAAGAGCGGATGCTAAGCCTTTCCATAGAGGCGCTGTTCGTATAACATTCTTTCTAGAAATCAGGCTTCGTCACTGAAGATGGCTTGAAGGGATGCAGACCGTTAAATCGAAATTTGTGTTAGGTTGTAAGTTGTGTAAGTGAAAGCTTGATGTACTGGCTCAATAACTTGTTGAGTTGACTCGATATTGAATTTTATGGAAGCTGATAATTTATGAATTTACTTTGTGAACAACTTAGTTTTTGGACTAAACTTGCTTAAGATAGTAAATCTATATAGAAAATTATATATCGCGATAATTAAAACAGTGTAACTAACACTTCGATCATTTACAAATACAAACACATATCCATGTATGACATCATCTACTTGCTGCTGCTTAATTAATTGTGTGTGTGTGTGTGTGTGTGAGTAAAATACAGATCCGATGTGAAATCATTTCGCAGGCAATAACTTTGCCGGTGAGCAGCGTGGAGAGCGGTCAACAATACACAACATCACTCACACACCAGCACTTACATACAAAAATGTAACACACTCGAAACTGTAAACTATGTGTTTGTACACTCGAAGGCCTCGGCCTCACACATACATGCATTTCCAGAAACATTAAATACGCTTTAATTTTGCCTTGTGGAAAGTGGAGAAAAAAAAAGAAAAGAAAAGAAAAATCAAAAATCATGCAACTGTGAAAAAACATTCAGCTCAAAATCAATGAAATGAAAAGTTCACCCAGATAAGTGCTTACACTTAAACGAATGCATGTGTGCATGTGTGCATGTGTGCATGTGTGTGTGTGTGTATGTGCATTGGTAGCTGGACGCTTATCTGTGTGTAAACGCAGCTAATTGCACTACATTATCTGCATGCACACGTTGGCGCTTATTAATGCGGCACGCATGCCAGCACGCGGACACACACACATACACACACACACACACATGGTATGTGGCAGCGATTTAAAATGGCCTCGAATATAATATAAATGAGCAATAATTACCCATATGAATATACAAGTGTGCACTCAAATGAGCGCAATCGCGCAAGCACGCAAGCGAGTGTGCGAAAAGGAAGGAAAATGTGAAATCTGTGCACAACTTTTTGTTCAAAACTATCTGCATACATACACATACATATGCGCGTGTTTTTGTATAGAAGGTTGTGTGATTTTGTGCAATTCAAGTGTTAAATTCATTTTTATTTACACTTTGGAAAGCGTTCGTTTTGCCAGCGTGCTGGATCTGTGTTACCGTTAACTCTCCCTTGATACCGCTATGCGTACACATACACGCACATACGCACAGATTGTTAATAAACTAACATTGGCCCCATTCAGCTCATTGACCCATTGCCCACAGGGTCCCGTTATGCAGCGCACTCCCAACTATTAACGGTAAATGAAGTGGAAGCGTTAACGGACATACACACATACATATGCACGAGCTTACAGAGCTTGGCGGCGAGTTCACTAAAGCGGTCGTTGGCTATTTAATTGGTTCACGGGCATGACCTTTGCAGGGTTACCAAGTGGCACAGTAGTGTAGTTTATATATTTAAGCCGATTTGTTGCAAATACTTATGTAGCTGTACTTGTATTTGGTTGCATAATCAAAACTACAATAAAGTGTGTTAAACTTTAAGAAATGTGTTATTTGTTTTTGCTTTTTAAGTAAAGTCACTTCTCGGCTAGATTTCGGAAGGTTCGAAGCTTACTTCTGACACGACATATATATGGTGATATTTGGTATCGGTCGGGCGTCCCCCGACTTTTAACTGTATATATCTCGTTACTAATCGTCAATTGAAAGATTATTTATCTAGTGAAGTTGGCTTATCTATCTAAGCTCCTTCAGTATGAAACCCTAGGAATCTTCTTTAACCAAGTCCACCACTCAAGTCCTGAAATCGGTAAGAATTTTACTGTTTCAATTATTGAATATGATTTTGAGGAAAAACTAAAGTCCTAAGGGTTGTCCAGCTCTCGAGGTATTCCTCCCGAAACAACCCATAATTGTTTATAAACTACTTTTCAGAGAAATTGCAATCTAACGGGGGGTCTTCAGTCTTTTAAGATATTATGGGAGCTGTGTTATAACTTATATAAATATTTATATATAAATCTGGGTATTTTATAAATATTTGGTTAGATTGCAGTTTGATTCAAGAGATCAATTAATACGATGAGGAGAGTGTTGTCCCATAAAAAGTGAGCATGGAGCTTTGTAGAGATGCCGAGTGGAAGAGAAAGGCGTGAGAGACCAATATTATTTGAAATATGGACCGAGGAGTGCTTGCAATCATAAATAAGGAATCTTGCTAATTAAAGAGCAGGGCATACTGCAAATGAGCGGAGCGCGGAGCTTCTCGAATCTGGAGAGTAGCGATAATAAGTACTGAGAGTGAGAGGAAACAGGAGTAAGAATTGTAAAAGAACAATTATAGCAGGGTGCTTATGAACTAAGCAAATATACTGCCGAGAAGTTGACAATTTCGTAAAAAGTGCGCACTAAATCGGAGTGTGTGTATCCGCCGGGGAACCAGCTGTTGAATCAGTAACAAGATTATTTCGCTTTATTAAAAAATTATGTTTTGGTGCAAGTAAAGCTAATCAATAAGTTTCCATAAAAAGCTAGTTTCGTGTTGAGCTTGAGGCAAACCGGCTGGCTACAAATTGCCTGGCAATAAATCGCGCGAGCAGACATAGAAATGCCGCCCATAAAGTTGAAGAGTATTCATAATAGTAATGTCGACAATGTGCCACATGCGGGTGCAATGCCAGCGAAATAAAATATATCATAAATTCTGTAAAAGTGCTCTCGGCAGGGGACAAAGTTAAGGGCTCATAAAACGACGCACTTTAGTATGTGTAGGTATAAAAATGGTGTAAGACTTTAGTGCAATTTCCGACTGCTCTTCGCACGGACCCATTTTCTAGCCCCATTGGCAGTCGCGAAGCGCACACCCCACCCAAACTATATGCACACACACACACACATGCTTACACATAGTACATGTATGATATTTATGTGTGTAATGCTGTGTAGCGGCTTTTCGCCTTGGCTTCAGCGCCTAAAAGTGTGCTCGTGGCAATGTGCGCAAGGTTAGGCGACAGCGCCGCCGCCAGCTTCATTCACCTGCTGTTGTTTAAATAGGTGAAATTATGTTGTTTTACGATGGCAAATGTGTTTTATGAGCTGCGGCGCGTGCGCTCGCATGCAAATATTATCATTGCCATTGTCATTGGTTGAAATTATGGCAAATGTGTGCGTTGCCGCTTTGTTTGTTTAGGATAGTTCCACCATGGATTTATTGTTTCTACTTTTTTGTTGGCTTATTGCCATGTGTTTGTATGGCTGCTTAGTGCTCCTGTGACACAATATAATGCCATAAAGAGATATATTATTGTAAACTGAAAAGTAAACAAGTACTTGAAGTGAGCTGTAGTTTGGAGTTGGTCTGAAACTATGGTGGTGCATAATTTTAGGTGCTGAAGACTTTGTGAAATGAATACAATCGTCTATTTTTGCCTAAGAAGAAATCGCATTAAATGGTCTAGATTTTACTTTCTCACTTCGTACTTATTAGCATACATTCTGGCGTCGTTATTCAGCTAACTGCCGTATTTGGGGAACAGAAAATCTATTCGGCAACCACGAAATGCTATTGTATGACAAAGGTGGTGCGAAACCCATCATTTCTGGATCAAAGAAAACAATGCTGGCTTATTATGTTAGCCCTCAAATGGATGCACGAGGTCTAGGCGGTTGCTGGTTTCAACAAAACGACCTGCTATGTCTCACTGGTCTAAATAAAAACGGCTCTCTCCGAATTTTTCAGTAGAAGTTTTAGTAAATTGCAATATTATAGCTTTTTTAAATCAAAAAAAAATAATTACAAAGGCACATCATTTTGCTTCTGAAAAATCCATTTCACTTTTTATGCAACCGGGAGTGGAAAACAACGCTTTAGAAATTGATTGTCTTTGCTTAAATATGCCTTTCACTTACTTGCGCAATTATAAGCATGTCCTTATAAAGCAAATCTCTCCCCCAAACAAGAGTTTTCTACTCGCTACATGCCTTTCCTGCAATGCTCCTGCAAGCACCCTGCCACTGCTGCAATTATTTTCCGCCAACTGTTGCTAATTCAATTCTCCGAATAGCCTATGCTTGCCATATAATTTATTGTTGCCTCTTGAGGGGCACTTGAGAGTGCAATCATAATTCGCACTCGCTGCCTCTAATCACTGCAGTTTGGAGCATTAGCAGTTTGGACTGCCAGCACTTCAGCTATCACATTTATTTAGCACCGCTCGTCGGCGTCTTGTGCCCCATCGTAGCATTCTTCGGCTAGTGCTTGATGGCTCAAATGCCTTTAATCGGTTCCACTCACTTTTAGTGCTTTACTAATCTGAATATTTAAACTTGGTTGCACTTGTAAATTTACAATTCCCAGCAAAGTGGGTGACATAAAGACAGAGAGAGAGACAGAGAGAGAGAGAGAGAGAGAAAGAGTGAGGGGGAGAGGGGGAGAGGGGGAAAGAGAGATGGGGAAAATGAGAAAGAATTAAAGTAGCTGTAAAAGAGCTCGAATAACAGTAATATTGGGTAAGCTGCTTTGATAGCACTGCGATTGCCAGTCCACGTCTGTTGTTGCAGCTCACCGCTTTTGTTGTTGCACTCAATGCGAGCAGGTTTCACGGCGAGGGCAGCTGGAGTGGCATAAAATGTGGCAAGTATGATGATACATTATACAAAAAGTTGCAACTTGCAAGTGACTTGTAAGCTCTGCAACAACAACACACTGATGCTTGTGTGTGCGCGTGTTCGTATGCGGGTAGCTGCCATTGCCGTTGCAGCAGCGCTGAGTAGTGCGCACTTGTAAGCATTTTAAGTGCCTCATAATGGTAAGAGGATTTAGTGCAGTAATTAATTGGCCAACCTCTGTCCAAATGCTTTCCATTTGCTCATTTCATTTCATTATACTTCCATTTCTGCAGCTTCCATTGGCTGTTGTCTTGCTCTTAGTGGTAGATTCCTTTGGCTTCAAAATCAATGTGAGTGTAACTGCCGTGATAATTGAAGATACATTTTTTTTTTAAGAAAAGTGAGTAACTGTTCTGCTAAGTAAGTGTAAAGCTCTTTTAAAAATCATTTAATATTAGAAAACGGACTACGAATGTTGAATTTATTAAAATACCAATTTCAGTGCCATCTATCGGTTATATATTATTAATTATGTGACATGAAAAGTAAAAGCAAAGTTAAGACAAAGAGAACGGCATCTGACCGAAGCTGAGAGCAGTCTTTTGAGTCAAGCTGACTTGAGAAACCTTCTAGTCTTTTTCTGATTTGGTATAGTCTGGAAGGTTCTAGGGAATACGCAAAGCTCACTTGGAACCCCAAAGCACGATCAACCGACCTTCTCCGACATATCAAATGCAAATATTCTTCATATTTACGTAGGAGTAGTTCTCTTTGAGTTTCATTAGGTGTAAGACTCTTAAAGTAATTATTTAAAATGTGCGCTTTAGGACAAAAAGTAGAAATAATTTCTCGTTCCTTCAAATATAAAAAACTTGAGCGTAATTTGTTTTGCTTTCCTTCTACTTAGAATGACTCTTAGAAAGACTTAAAACTATAAAATTTACCAGAGTTTACCATCTGGACCATGGTAAAATTTACCATCTTCCGCAGATCTCTTCTTCAAGTTGTTCAACCCTTTCTGGCACTCAGTACTCAAAATCATTGCCGCTGGAAAGAAATTCAGTGATTAAGAGCCGAGACTTAGGCAAGTCGTTTTTAAAACTGGCATCGAAAAGGAGATCAGAAGAAGAAGAAGAAGATGGCATTCTGCTCAATAAAAAAAGTTTTTTTAATTTTCAAAAAGATTTTTGTCTACTTTCCAGCGTGCTTGTTACTTGCTGAGGATCTATGAAATTTTGATATCAATCAGTTTCTTTCTCGAAGCATAACAGGGTTTCAGGCAAAGCGTTTTCAACGTCTTAAAGCGTCTTAAGAATGAAGGCTTGGAATTTCTTCACAAAAATTTTTGTATTTTAAAAAATTAATTAAATTTGCATTAATAATGTAAATTACAAAAAAATTTAAAAAAATAAAAAAATATGAAAATATGAAAATAAACCTTTGCATAATTTTTATGAAAATTTTATCATTATTATTGTGAAATTTTAACCTCGAAGGCTCATATATAAGAAGTCATATTTCATATTTCCTATGTGTACTTGCCGCCTTCAAAAAGCTTCATTAAGCTTCTTGATTTCAGCTTGAAAGAAAAGAGAGGAGAGAGTCCAGACTTTCACTTGTATCTCACATTCGCTCCGAGATGTTCTGCGACCTCAATTTCACTACCTGAAAAGTAGGGAAAGTGAAATTTACTGCATTAGTTCCGATATATAATATATTGACCACGTTTCTATAAATTTAAATTCAAAAAAAAAAAACCTGAACTGCTGACAACTCTGGCTCCTTAAATGTACCATTTAAAGAAGAAGAAAAACAAGCAAGTTTCAATTTGAGCAAAACCGCCCAATATAGCCATACAATTTGACTAAAGCAATGAATTTGCATACTTTCTTGAGTGTAATGCTCGAACTAGCAAGCAAACGTTCGTTAAACTCCTTCAATAACAACAACAAACTGCTAATCTCATTAGCCAAATTAATAGTTAAGCAAATCTAGCAGACGGCGATTAACAACTTTTCAAAAGTTTTCCGTGTTATTTATTTAAGCAAACCAATTTAAGCATCCGCTCGATTTGCACACACACACACACACACACATATAGATATATATATATGTATACGAATAGTTGTTTGTACTTGTTGTGGTGGAAATGCTTAAATTTAAAAGCACCTTTACGCCTCAGTAGTCATATAATGAAGCAGCTAACTCATTCCGCTTATTTGATTTGAGATGATTTCAACAACTTACCGCACATTAAGTAAATAATATGGGAAGCGAAACTTTGGCTTCACCGATTTGTGCCACCCGGCTCGCACCAACCACAATTGCCATATCGACTGTGAGACTTACACCACGGCTACAAGCGCAACCAGAACTACGGATGCAAGCTCAACCAACATTAGCGTTACACTACTACTAATTCAATACTAATTTGTTGTGCAGAAGTCTGCTTTTAGGCGCAGTTGCTTGAGTTCAGACAAGATGGCTTGGATTTGTTTGTAAGTGTGGGGAGAAGATCATGCAAGACAGCTTGCAAACGTGGCGTGATTGCGTAAAGGGTGTGCATGTGTGGGTGTGGGTGAGGTGAAAGGTACTAAATGCATACAACAGCACACACACACACACACACATGTATATATGTGTGTGAGCACATATAAGGCGTTTCAAAAGCACCTGGCAAAAAAGGAGGAAGAGAAAGCAACAGCAACAGCAATGCACGCACATGTAACACGGTTGTAGCCAGAAGAGAGTTGGTATAAATAACTGTATATTTGTATACAATTAAATAAATGTGTGTGTGTGTGTGTGTGTGCTTGTGTGCGTTTAGCAGCAAAGTGAAGTGCGCTGCTTTGAAGCCAAAAACGCGTTTTCTCTAAAGAAACGAATGCGTGTTACTAACAACAACAACAACAAACAACAAACAACAACAACAACCGTCGCATGCAGAGTTTCGCTTGCGGAAATCTTACAGAAAATAAGAGAGCGAAGAAAAATCACAATCCCGTGAAATATATGAGTTGTTTAAATAAATTGCGGCAAATTAAACTTTGTGGAGGCGCAAATTAAAACATTTCGCCCGCTGAAAAGCAATCTGTATACAACGTGCAACGCTTGGAGGGCGCGATTCCGCCAACGAACCATGCCAACGAAACAAAAAGTAACTAATTAGTTTTGCTGCCTCTGCGTCGCCGTCGCCGTCGCCGTCGCAGTCGCTGCGGCATGCTTAATGATATCAAAACATGGTAATTATGTCAATTTGTTGATTTGTGTTTTGCAAACCTTTTTCCTCCGCTCCCCCCAACGCTTTCCTAAGCTCGCCCTTCTCAAGTTGACGCTCCAGCTTTGTGGTGTGCATGTATGTGTGCGCTGAATGGGATGATTGCCGCATGTTGTTGTAAATTTTTTAAGATTTGATGTCAACAGTTGTTTTTTGTCATTAGGATGCGGATGAGATGAATGAGATATACATGCACATACATGCACATACATGCAAACATTTGTTGGAATTCTAGTATGAGTACTTCCTTTGTCAGAGTCAGCATGTGCAGGCTGGTTGTGAGCTGATTGTCAAAGAACTCAGACACAAACTCGAAGTAAATGTAGACAAAAGTAAACTTACACACACATATATAATACAATATGTAAACAGGATTACTCGAAGATTTTTTCCATTGCAGTTTCGTCTTTCTTTCGACTTTAAAACTGGAATTCCGAAATGAGGATATAACTCTTCAAAACACATTGCTCTCTGGTCTCCAGGGCGGTTGGGTAGTTTGAATTGTTGGCTGCGGCTGTTAAAAAGGTTACAAAATTCCTTACTCCCTTCCCTTTAGGAAACTATGAATTATGTTCCTCTAGTCTTTCTTTTACCAAGTTCCAGCCTTGAAGGAAGGCAAGCGTTTTGGAGCATTTCAGTGAAGAAATTATACTTGTTATCTTTTTGATATAGCGCAAGTTTTTGTCTTTCTTCTGGGCTAAAACACAACCCTCAGCGTTTATGTATACTATATGTTCCTATATTGATGATACATATATTTGCCTTTCTTTTACAAAACCTTTAATTTCTACCTTTCGAGAACAGCCTCTTTCCGGATATAGTAAATATGGTTATTGGGTATAGTTAGCGCGCAGTGCGAAAAAATTTAGAAAGGTCGAGCAGTTTTCAACTCTTGTTCTAAAGTGGCAAGCTTCCCAAACCTTCATAAAATCTTAAAGCTTTTTAGAGCCAACAAAACTTTAATCCATAATATCGTCAAATATGTGGAGGTGTATACCAGAAATAAGCACAAACGCTCATACAAACTCCGGCTAGTTGCATATCAATAGAACGATATCGTTCTTGCCACATTTAGCAAATTAGGGTTTTTCATTATAGATCTAATAGGCCCATAGACTTATAGGTTCATACTAACGACCTATTAAACTTATAAAAAACCATGCCCATTGCCAAGAGTGTATACACACTTATTTATACATAATTTCTTTGTGATCTAATGCCTTAATAAGCACAAGCTGCGACTTTAATCCAGTCAATTACATGTTCTAACTAAGTACACTAAGCCCTTATTAAAAGTCGAGTAAGTCCGCTAGTAAGCACAAAACTTTTACTTTCACTTAAACCACTTACACAAAATGCAAGATTTACCACAACAAATATCATAACTAATAAACTACAAAGCGCAACAGTAAAAGTTCGATTGTAAGCTTTCGAAGAAGCATAAGTACCCCCCACCCCCCAAGAGACCCCAACAAGTTAAAAAATTCTAACGGCATACCATAGAGAATACAATTTATGCTTATGGCAAATGTTAAAGCAATCGCATTTGCAAATTTTTGAGTTAATTCAAACACTGATACCCAATCAAACTTTGCCAGACGCTGGTGAGAGAGCTGCCAAGGCGTACGCAGTTATGTACAGTTACTTGCGCAGCCTTCATTTGTGCGTAAATACGTGTCATCGAAACTTTTGCACTTAATTTGGTATGAAAGAAAATTAAATGCCGACAGCAAAACAAACCTCTCTATGCACTTGGCTCGCTGAACGCCAACAACAATAGCGATAGCATCAATGTCAATTATTCGCAGCAACCCCGCACTTTCTATGCGAATTGTTTGCCTCATCAAACCGCTGACACCAAGAAAATTTGTGTACTTTAAATAAATTGCGAAAATTTTTTTACGAGCAAAAGTTCAACGATATAAAAATTGGTCGGTGCGGTGGCGAGGAAATGAGGAAAAACCCGTAAATGTGCGCCGCTGACGCCGCTTAGTTGCAGGTGGAGGGCAGAGTTATCTGCTCTCATTTCTTGACTTATAATGGTTAAATCGCTTACTTATTTGCGTTAGTCATTAACCCACTGACATTTCTATTACTCCCGAAGTGCTATTTCTCTGCAATTTCAATGTAAGACTCATAAGCGAATACATATATAAATGTGCTCAAGTATATTTGATTGCTTTTATCTGTTTAAAGTGTGTGAAAAGTCACTCAGGTCTAAGCATGTGTGCATTATATCTTCTTGCAATTCCTCTACCTTTCCATGTTGAAATTATATTTCGTGCTCATTTTGAGCTGCCAAATTTGATTTGCGCTCCCCACTCACTACTCACTCTGATTTTTTCTCAGAGAGGCGCACGCTATCGTTAAAATCACAGAGTGAGTACGAATTAGAGGGAGATAAAGTGGAAGTTGGAACACCTATTATAGATTGATTGTATTTTTTGTTCATCAACGTCAACTTTTGCTTTTGATACTGCGTAAATACTAGAGTAGCATAAAGAGCATTGAAAGCACAATGGGCCTAATGATGGCTTAAGTACGGCTGCCTTGCGTCTCCCTTTCCAACACACCCAATCTTCATAAAGAATTCCGTGCGGATTGTAAGATCGTAGAAAAATTTCCTCATGCATGCCAATCTCTGGGGAAGAAACCTACCTTGAAAAGTCTAGACTTAATTTGGTTAGGTTCAGGCGGGTTACTGAACCGATTTTCTAAATTTTTATCAACAGGTCACATTATCAGAAAAAGCTGCACACTTAGTTTCATAGAGATACCTTATAACTTGAACGACATTTTCGATATAAAGTCAGTCATTCGTACAGGGTATAGGTCCTATTATTCGGTAACTGGGGCCTTGGTATGTTATAGTATATTTTCGACCATTTTTAGATGAGTGTTAGCACACCTAGGACAGCCTATTAGTGTTTTCATTTCATTGAGATATCTTCGATCATGTTTGATTTATTAATTTAAAGGGAAGAGAATCTGGTGTATATTGAATCAGTGTCGAAGGCGATAGTATAGGGGAGTAGGTGTGGTTGTAATCCGATTACGCTCACTTTCGAACTAAAAAACGGTTGTCAGGGAAAGTTATGTACTAAGTTTGGTTAAAGTTCGTGGAATCGTTGCTGAGATAAGAGGCTTCAGCTGAAGGGAGGCGGTGCCACGCCTATTGTACAATTTTCATACCGATCCACTTGAAGACCTAGTTTATATTATATCTCCGGTAAAAGTTAGTGTTTCTGTTTAGCCTATCATCGAAAAATATATGAAACTTTCATCAAGCTTGAAGTATTCTTTTATTTCCATTTTTAAAAGAATACAGCAGCTCATTATACCAAGAATGTTGTTGAGAGACTTTTGTGTGTTAAAAAACCGTATCAAAGTTGCAAATGCCAATAGAGTTGAAAATCGAGAAGCTGCAGATCAGCAAATTTAAGCTAATTGCCTCACAGCAGAGGGGGAATACACATACTCTATATACGCCCCAAAAAAATTTCACTTCCAAATGCATAAAAGTTGCCGACTAAATCACTTAATAGATTAAGCCTACTTAAAAGATTAAAAGTCAATGGCCACATGGATTCCTGCAAGCTTGCCTGCTCTCGCCCCAACCGACCTCTCACGAGTTCCGGCACTTAAAAGGCAAAACGCCTGTGTGTCAAATGCTTCGTTTAAGTAAACACGCGCACACATGAACGGATACACTGGTAGGCTTTCGGGTATTTAGGCAACGTAAAAAATCGAAAACTTTTCAAACGCAAAACAGAAGAAAAAAACCGAAAATGGAAGGACTCAGGAACACTTAGGCGGGTAAGAAACAAAAAAAAAAAAATAAAAAACAACGAAGAGATGTGTACAATAACAACAACTAACAAACAAATTTCACATGGCAAATTGACATGGCAGTTCGACCGAACTTATCACGCTCGCGGGTGTGGAGTGCTGTGCATGTCTAATGTCATCAGGCAAAACAGGGCAAAAAAAAGTCGCAATAAAAACAAAAACAATAGATGGCAGAACCAAAATGCGAGATAAAAGCGTATTCAGCAGGCCTTAGGCGCAGCAGCAGCACCAGCAGCCGCCAGCTTAAGTCACTTAAGCGCTGATGGCTTTTGGCTGTTGATTGGTTGGTGCGAGGCCAACGCATCCAACAACCGAGCCCAACCCGACCGCTCACACATACAACATACACATACCAGTGCCTCCATTCAAACATACTGTTATTTTTAGGCTTGTTAAAAAGAAGGTCCGCTAAGCGGAAAGTTCACAGAAACAAAAACAAAAAGTCATTGCGCAAACAGCAACAAAGCGGCAAGGTGCCTGAAGTGCTTGGACCTGCCATATAATACATGTAGGTGTGTTCGTGTGCAGTGGTTAGGCAAAGTTTGAAGTTCGGGGCAATATTGAGCCCGTAGTGTAAGCAGATATATTGGAAAAGTTTTTTATGTATTTTCAGTGAAACGCGCTCGCGAACTTTGCGCCGCTTGGCGTTTGGCGCTTTGGCACTTCAGTGTTGCCGAAAAGCAAATATTCAGGTGCGAAAGGTTAGCAAATAGCTTGACGGTAGCGGAGTGTAGCTTAGCTGCTTTTCGCATTACGTTGTTTTTGTACTAAAAGTTTTCCGTTGTTTCAGCGCTGATTTCATGGCGGACACAGTAGATTATACAAAATAAGTATCCCTCCATTTTTTTAAGCTCTTTATTCTAATAAGAACTATTCGACAGAAACGTGCTGCATTCATACAAAAATTACATAAACATAGTTTAAAAACTTTCGTTCCTTTAAAAATCGTAGAAAAACGTTTCTGATTAAAATTTTTGCATTTTATTCATTAAAAATTATAGGAAAATGATCAGCCATTTGTTCGATAAACAGCAGTTTGAAAGATATGGAAACCAAATTAAAGTTTTGCATTCCAAATATATACAATTCCTTTTAACTATGATATCTTAAAACTAACACATAATCCTAATTTTTAAAATTCATTTAAAATGCAAAAGGTTTTCCAGTTTAAATTGAACTCTTTTCATATATTAAACTTTTCATAAGCTTACGAATCAGTATCCACAAAAAAAAAAATTACAAACTAATAAGCCTGAAATATTTATTATAATCATTTGTCTATATTGTATATATATACAATTGAAGTGAAATTTCTATAACTCTTAAAACAACCTGTATATACTTCAGATCATTTTTAGCAATTTCTATCACAGATTGTTTGAATACACACACACACATACATAAAAATTCTTCAAAGTAAGTATTTATTAAAATTTTAGGAGATGTTGGCACTTTCGAATTCACAACATTTTTGCATTTGTTGAATGAATTTTGTTATTGCAAGTCACTCAGCATGCTCAGATTTGAAATACTCATAGTAAAACTCCAACTCAACGTAGGCTCAAACAAAGGTAAATACTTCAAATATAAATGTTGCAAAATATTCAACACAAATTTCATTAAATGAAAACTTGTAATCTTTTATCCAAAAATTTTCAACACATTCTTCACTACATATACATGCATTCAACTAGTTTTATTGACCGTGATATATGTTTAAATATGCCTTCAAGGAGTTTGTTACTTGTGCTCAAAATTGGAAGTAAAACTAATTT
Source organism: Bactrocera minax (assembly GCA_021498325.1). Taxonomy (NCBI): domain Eukaryota; kingdom Metazoa; phylum Arthropoda; class Insecta; order Diptera; family Tephritidae; genus Bactrocera; species Bactrocera minax. The sequence continues at coordinate 747,354 of JAKEEE010000099.1, forward strand.
ATACATTCAATCGTAATATAAATGGTACATATACATTTCAAACTATTGCAACGAAATTGTGTTGCGCCACGAAATTCCATCACGCTCGCAGTACACACGGCATCACCCTAGTCACGGCTGAACCAGTCTAAGTAATCATTTTTGGTGGTTCAGTGTAATACTGTTAGGCACTAAAACAAAAAAAAAAAAAAAAAAAGGTTGCCACATGTTTCGAAATTTAGTTTTAAGTTAAACATATTTATAAAAGAGAGAAATGCTATAAGCTGTTCAGTTTCAATGAAGCTATTAGTTGTTAGGACTTGGCACCTATGGATAATAAATTGATTTAGATCAACATTGGTAATAGAGCTGGGGCAAATATTCAATACTTAACCAAAATGCACTTTGATTCAACCCATGTGTTGTATTTATGCCAGGAAGAAACATTTTTCAACCTTTTAAAAGCTCTTAATCTCTGAGTGTCTGCTCTCTAATGACTGAGCGAACCGAAAATGTGCACCCCAGGCAGATAATAGCTTTCAAAAAATAAAAAATAAAAAATTCGAATAGTTTTTCAGTTCCATATAGGTCACACGTTCTTTCACTCCACGTTCCTGTGGAACTTTCTAAAAGCAGGGGTGCTCAATTTTAATAGCTCAGTTGGTCGCCTCGGATTTTTCCACGAACAGCTTCGCATCTATGGAGGGCTAATATTGAAAATGCTTATGGAAATCATTGAGTGTCGCAGACTTGTCACTTGCGTTGCTTCAATCGATCAGAAGCACTGATTATTAGATTTCTATTGAATTAGACTGCAGCTGTGGCATGTGCTTTGTTTCATAATCAGAGCGGAGTTGTTGAAATTTCTATTGACTTTGTAGTTGGCTGGCTAATTATAGATGTAATATTACTTGGTCAGTCCTTTCTTGAGCTGGAAAGATGCCATCGCACTCTTTTTGATCTGATTGTCGATTACTTTAGATTTCAAAGCATTACATATACCAACCTATACCAATAAACTCTAGTGACTTTAAGTACATGCTCTTACAGTGAGACCAGCTGGTGTCGCATACTTCAAGCTAGTGCACACACACACACACAAAAAACACAGAAATTTGCAAGCCGAAGCGAGCAGCTTACGTTCCTTCAAACGTTGTTGTGCATAAATATTTTATTTGTCACTTTTTATTTTGACTTATATTTTTTCGGTTTCGCGTGCGGAGAACCAACCCGGCGGTGATGTTGGCGACACCTACAGCGCCGCAATGCAATATTTATGGCATGCGGCCCACTTGAAGTCGAAGTATGTGTGCGAAACTATCAAAAAGCAAGTCATAAACAGGATATGGCAGTGTGGCGTTTAATATTTCAGCAGCTTGAGCGGCATGGCGCTGCACTTGCGCTGTAGTTGGCGGTGGCGTAGACGCCTGCAGGTGTTGCCGATGTGTGCTCAAAAGGGCACATAATTGTTTGTGTGTATGCATGTTGGTGGCGTGGCGCTTCGTTGGCGATTCCGTTTTCACTTTTCACAGTGCAATTTTTTATTTATGCGCGCAATGTATTCCCACCACCTGCACATGTGCAGTTATATTCGTTTGGGCAACACTTTAGCATTGTCGCGTTTCATTTCCGTTAACTGAAGCGAACGCTGCCACTAAGTGCGCGCATGCTGTATGCGAGTGTGTGTGTGTGTGTGTGTGACCCTGAGCGACTGCTGCAATTTTCATGTGAGTTCGCTCGCTTTTTCAGGTGTCGCTGATTTCATTTCGCGACCGAGAATTTTTTCGCTTACGTGACAATGTGCTCTGAAGATGTTGCAAGTGCTTCGTGGCTGGATAGCTATGTACCGTTATTTATTTTATCCAGTGCTAGCTGTCTATTTTATTCGAGCGTTGGTGTGGCTAAATGTCGTCGTTCGCTTGGCTTGTTGCAACTGTTGCCATTTCAGCGCAAATGCTCGTATGCAAATACAATGTACAGTGTGTGCTAAAAGCTTGCGACACATCCAACTCAAGTGCGCGAACTATTAGATTTTCTTTCTGGCAACACTTTAACACTTTTCATTTTCGGCAAATTCAAGTGCTTTTACACTTTCTAAGGCTCATTTTATTTTTTTTAATTTACTCAATCTGCTGTTTGTTGTTTTATTATTTTGAAAATTAGTTCAAATTTGTAATGTACGGCAACGGTAACTTTGTAAATACTGTTTGCTGCTATATTAAAGGAAAATATTTCGTTTAAGCTTTGTGTCTGTTTTTTTTTTTTTTTTGAAAATATTGCAAGAATTTTAACTGTTTGGCAGACATTTACTTTATCCAAACGAGAAATTAAAAAATTATTGAACGTCCTTTCTTGAGATATTATTAGTATACCAGGAATGATAGAAGTAGAGATTAGGAAAATCTCCTTCCATTACTTGTTTTTTGAAGTGCCTCTAACAATATAAATACATTAGCGTGTGACGTCACGAATGAAAGAAGAAGAAGAAGGCTTTATTTGCAATCGCTATGAAAGTTGGACAGCGGAATGTTGGTTTCCCTCTGGTCAGTCTCAACTTTTCCGCATACAGATATTAACTTTTCTGGAGGCAATGTAGCTTGGCGAGTGTGGTTACTTTTCAGCTACCCTCCTAGGAAATACTATACATCAAAAACCAACCTTTATGTACGTAGCTTCATATTGTTTCATCTCCGCCGAATTGTGTGAAATGTTTATCGAAATATTTAATCAAATTAAATGTGTTATTTTTCAAAAACATTGGAAATTTTGTAGAAGTTACAATGGTCAGAAAATCAAGTGGCATATTTGAGTTTCGAGAAAGCTAAAACCATAATAGTCACATGAGCTATGAATCGCATCACCTTTACTGCTTTATTATACTATTCCGCCTTCTACGAAGGTTGGCAGTAGAAAAGCGAGATTGCCAACTCGTTGAAATTGAACCTGAATCCAACTGGCTTTCCAGCATGGCAGGAATGGCACTCAGCTTTGCCAGCTGGCATACTTTCAGGGCTGTAGACTCTGCTTCGTAACTCACCGAAGAACGCTAATGTTGTCATAAAGCTAGAATAGGGCCTAATCCCACATCAACGATATCTGTAGTCGGTCACATCCCTATAAAATTGTTCTCTCTCTTTCAATCAAACTGTCTATAAGTTTCTGCGCCATATGTTAAGATGCGCATTGAATTATGTTTCTGTGTCGACGGAACATATCACTTCTCACTTGTCCACTTTGCTCAACGGTACACTTGTAGGCGAGTGCTTTTTTAGGTTGGATTTCAAGGCTCACATTGTTATTGGCACTATTGTTTCTTATTTTCCATTTTCAGGTGAAGGGAACAAAATTTCATGATCGCTGATTAGAAACTTCCTTCTTCCTACTTCTTCATAAATATATGCTTATATTGGAAATTTTGAAATGTTCATCCATTTTAGTGAAAAAATTAAAGAAAATATACCCACATACATACATGAAATATTCATAAATATATATCCGTACTTGCATACCATTTTAAGCCTACTCAAACTGAAATGTGTGTTTATGTATACATTAGCGCAAATTTACTTGTAAGATTAATTTAAAAAATTTTATTTTTTTTGCATATTTGCATACTAAACCCTTGACATACCTACAATTATGGCAGTTAACACATTTTTATATATATATAAAATTTATGAAAATTCATAGACACTTTTCATGCGAAATGTTACACTTAAAAGTTGGTGTATTTACAGAGCCATTCTCATAAGTGTGTGTATGTGTATGTATGTACATGTGTATGTGTGCGCAGAAATTTATGCGCCTACATATATAGGCTCTTCAAGGATAAACAAGCATATTTACATAAATTTAAAACTCGCTAAGTGAGGCACTCAAGCGTTGTTTGGCAAAGAACTCAACGCTGCTGCGGTAACGTCGCACTCGCGGAGTGAAAGAACCGAGAAAAGCGAATAAAAAGCGTGGCACTATTACAAAATTTACAAGTGCAAACGCTTCGCGAACCTTCTCGTCTTACTGAGAAACTGAAATTGAATTTTCTAAAAATAAGCGTAAATACCTACATACATACGCTTAAGTAGTGGCTGGTGGAATCTCGCGAAGACTTTAATGCTTCTTCGCTAATTTATGCATTTATCAGGAATAAATTTAAGAATACATTTTTGTTGGTTTTCAAATACTAAAAGCATGCGCTTTTCAAAAATTTTACATGTTTTAGGTAATTATGCGCTTTTTGTTTCAAAAAAAAAAAAAAAGGAAGTGGTCCGTCAGCTTCGAAGTAGACACTATAAACGCAACATACCTTTCAGTTTGTTATATTTTATGGTAGGAACCTTTTATAATGCACGGTAGTTGAGTCGCAAATATATTACTCCGGAACACTATATACTTGTATTCACCATGTTAGATTTATTTGTGGATCTGTCTGTTATTTCGGTATATACACGCATTGAATATACTAAGCTGACTCGTTACACGAATGTTGCCGCCAAATGTATTACCCATTTTCTTTAACCTCAACCCTTGTGTGCTTACGACTCCAGTTCTACTCTTCCTTGGTATTTAGTATGGTGGATCTGATCTGTCTGTTTTATAGTTCTAATGTGAGAATATTTCAAAATTTGATAGAAGGTACGTATTGTTAATTTCTCTCTAAGAGAGCTAAAAACCACTGTACTCTATCGATGTAGATGGAGTGTAGGGGTCATCTTTTACTGCAATTAGCTCAGAGTAGCAGACAGTTCTCCTTCCAGCTGTAAGTTTTTGCTGTTAAACCACGCTGTCATTATGCTCAATATTCTTATGTCGTAGCATCTGATAGTTCATACCTGCCATTAGCTTCGTAAGAAGCTCATTTTGCAACAAACACTTGCTAGTAAATTGCTCACTGCATTAAAGGTTGTCTGGCACGTTATCTCACCTTGATGAACTCAAAAGCTTTCAAGGTAATGCCTTCATATTCCGAAAGCAAAAATGCCTTTATCTTGTTAAGGCCAGGTAATATCTCTACACTTCCTCCTCGACTGTTCAGTTTTTACTAGGCTGACATTTTTCAAACCTCGAATGTTATACTTATGGTGGACGGGTCGAATTGGCTCGAATCGATATTAGCAAACTGAACAAATTTGTGATCTTGATCTCCTTATCCATACTTAGGAGTTTCGGTATCGTAAAGTACCGGTGTTTCCACTATTCAAATTCAATTTAGGCAATCTCCGTCGGGTGGACCAGCCGCGAAACCTAACCTAACTTACCTAAAGTAAATTGGAACACAAATTATGAAACTGAGCTGCCAGTTGTGCAATAAACCAAACCGGTATGTTGTACCAAATCAGATGTATCTGAAATTAAGGAAAAAACCACTTTATATAAATTATTAAAGGGACGAATAGTCGACCAGCATACAAGTATAAATGCGGCTCTCCATCCTGAACAAGTGCGTATAATTCTTTCAAACCATATTTCTTCTTACATTTTGCAGCCCACATGTCAAGATATCAGATGGAGATATCAGCAAGGAGAAAAAGTAAAAGTTCGCCATATCTATTGATCATTGACTGAGCGACTATCTGGAAAAAAGGCACAAGGGCATAAAAATAAATCAGAAATTTTTAATTGGAGTAAGATATGCTGATAAAAAGCGCATACGCAATAAAGCGAAATACAACGGAGAGAGGAAGAACAAAGAGAGAAGCGTGTTACAGCACTTTATGAAGAAACTTCAACAACGATTCTGGCAATCACTTGACTGTTGCTGCGAGCAAATTTACGCCGCTTGCAAAATTCATTTATTTTATTTTAACGTATATTTTAAAAAAAGGGTTTAACATTTAAAAAATTTTTTTTTAATTATTAATTTTTTTTTTTTTTTAATTTTTGTTGGTAGTTGCTAGTGTTGCGTTGCCGCTGGGTTGTTTCTGCTGGCAAAGCAAAAAGGCAAATGCGAACTTTTCTAATTAGTGACGCGCGTTCGCAACGAAAATTCCAATCGACTTTTACTATAATAAGCCAATTAAATAATGTTGAGGCTTTCCCGAAATCTTCCACCCGCTACAGCCAGCAAAGTCAGTGAGTTTGTGTGCAGAGCGCTTTTCGTTTTATTTTACTCTGCAGTCGATATGCATTTCTAACGCGGATTGAACGTGTTGGTGCGACCTTTTTGCCAATGAAATGACAAAGTGTGTGAAAAAAAAAAGGTTTCAACTGGTTATGCATTATTGCCACAGCGCTGCGCTTGTAACATTTCAACGACTCTTTCGCCTGCCACTTTTGCCACGCTGCGCGCACCCTCTGTATCGCTCTCTCTCTCTCTCCCTCTCCCTCTCTCTTGTTTTCTCTCTGTTCGAGCTCCACAGGCAACCGCTAATTTCTTCAGGAATTTGCGCCATTGGCATTCTAAGGCTTCCACCCATTTCACACTTGTTGTTTTTTGCGCTTGTTTTTCGTATTTTTTGCTGTTGTTGGCTTCCATTTTAAGCGCCATCTGCATAAATATGTAGTGTTCGTAGTTAGCGGATTTGCCGCCATACGCCTGTAACCCGGTGTGCCCAACGCCCAACGGTGCGTATAAGTAACCTACCGCGGAAAGATGATAAGAAATGGAGTAATTAGGTTTGCTTCCCGCTCCGCTTCCGTCTAATATTTGTGGAAATGTGAGACGTAAATGCGCATATTTTAGCGCAAATTGAAGCAGCCATTTTTTAAGTGGCTTTCGGTGGCATACTTCTTATATACATATTTATTGTGTGTGCGGGTGTGGGATCGCCAGTTAAGTTGCTGGCAGATTGTGTCAGCTTCGCTTTATAATTCAAAGTATGATTCAAATTAAATTTTCGCAATTCCGCTTTACACTTTTTAGATATTTAGATTTCATTTTTGTTTTTCTTTTTATCACATCACCTCGATTATTATTTCCTTTACCAAGCAGAAACATCTCTATATACACATACACACTAACTCGCACAGATCTCAATAGCGCATATTTCTGGCTATCTTTCTTACAGCGCAGCCACAACGCAGCATACAATTAGATTATGTTGCCAGCTTTGATGTTCCTGCTTTTTCGGTGCTTTTATCTTACTTTTTATTCTTTCAGTTTTGTTTTTTTTTGTTTTTTTGTTTTTTGCTATCTGAAAAAAATATATTGGAGTGTAGGAAGTTAGTGCTCGAGCGATTTGCATAGCCACATTTGTGTTAGCAAGTACTAGATTTGGCATACAATTTTCATTACTGCGCACTTCTTGCCAACCATACAGCTGCTTCAGAATTGAATGGCTTTCAGTTTTTCAACTTATGCTGAATTTTCCCATATTAAGCATTGCATATTTGCAGGCGCAAACGCATGCTTAACTTGCTTTATGCAATTTCTATTGATAGCAATGATTGGCATTTGGAGCGCATTTCACTTCGTAGTTTTATTTTGCTTTGCATACAAGTACCGTTATTCATATGCAGAACATCAGCTGATTAATAATGTCAATGCTCGGCATTTATGCCACTTGGAGCATCGTTTTAATGCACTCCAGCTTTCCCATAGAAATAATTTGTTTACGCAAATAGTATTTCACGCACTTCAATAACAATAATATTGACATAAGGGAATGGTATAAAGGAACTACTTGCATTTGAGAAGCAATTCGTGGAGATTTAATGCAAAATAGTAGATATCACATATCGAAGAAATATATTACCATGAGCGCTTAGAAAGCATAATTGTTTTTGAAAACATTTATTTTCCTGACAAAAAATTCTTTTCTTGAATCTCTTCGCTGAATTCAGTCATGATTTTCGATTTCACAATACAAATCAGGAGACCTATAAATATCAATGCTTCTCCAATGAGAGAGCTTTCTGAGAACAAAATTGCTATTAGAAATATATGCCCTGTACACTGTAAAACTGAGCCCTAAATGAATTTATATGAAAAAAGTAGAATATAATTCAACACAAATCAAGGTATTGTAGAGTAAAATATTAGCTATAAATCTCGAAACAGTTCAGTTAACTTCAGATTAGTTGCAGACTTTTCTCACTCGCAATCATTATTTTATCTAAGGTCTAAGATGGACCTAATATGTGAGTTTATTGTTTGCACAGAGGCTTCATTGGACAGTTGTGAACTGGTTCTTTCATATATACAAAACTCCTAAAGTTGGATGAAAACTCGTATGTATGAATCAATATCGAAAAACCGTCTTGAGGTGACTTATTTCCAGTCAAGCAATTTCTCATGGATGACTGAAAGAAAGATATTTAATACGTTTCAATCTTAGTCTGGAATCTTAGTGCCTGGCCGGAAGTACTGAGTTGATTCAATCTAAGGCCTTCCCAAACAACTGGAACCTTCTATTGAATAAAGATACCTGGCAAGGTCATCTAGTTTTGATTGAAGCTTTAAGATGATTGCTTAAAATCAATGGATAGCTTAGTTACCCAGCGATTGCCTCTGTGTAGTCAAAAAGAAAAATCCCTAGTCATTTTAATAAATATTCAGAATATTTGATGTTCTAGAAAATGTAGTCAATCATGGGCGATGCCATAAGTGAGTTATTAGTAACTTAACTAAGTTGCATGGCTGTTTCTTGTTCAGTTTTTGAAGTTGCTTTAATTTTTCCGGTTTCTTTATTCAATTTGATTTGTTGATGTCGAGGCACCCGGGAAGCGATCTTCGTTTGCATTGTCAGACATAGTGATATTCGAAGGAAGGAAGCTCAAACCTGTAGTACCCCAAAAGTAGAAGAACAACTAGAACTAATTCATAGAAGAGTTTAAGTTCCACTATTAAAAAAAAAAAGACTTCTAAGCACCTGATAGTCAACATATTCGCTTTGTTCTGAGTGTGGTTATCCTTTAGCTAAGCTGTGGTAGTTAATTTTTCGCGTAAGTTCTTTCAAATTATGGACAATCACAAAGTTCTTCAATGAGAGGCTGAGGGATTGCTTGAGCCAGTTTTAGTGAGCTCTTAGATGTCCATTGAAATTTTTTGTAATGACATTGGTTTTGTTATTAGAATTTGCTGTACTGCTCGTTCCATGGAAATCACCTAAGAGGAGTGGGTTGGAATATTCTCTCTGAGGCTTCCCACATACCCAAATAAGAGTAGTAGGTTGCTACTTACACTGTAAGGCACATTCTGACAGCAAAGAAAGAACTATACTCACCTTGCCAAAATTCATTTCGCCAAAATAAAGCTGATGAATTTTCAAAACAGTCTTTCTTTAACACAAGTATCTCCTACTCCTCATTACGCTTAGATGGTTTAAGCCTTAAGCGCCGGAGCGTCTGCCACTGCACTTTAAATATGCCGCCCATATCGCTTTCGTTGAACGTTTTGCACTTTTGCCCAGCAGAAATGTTGAATATGGTTTAATTACCCTCAAAGTTGTGTTTTGCGCGTCTCGCTGCTGCCGTCATTCTCGCACCGACGTTGTTTGCGCAGTAATCAGCGGCATCAGCGGACAGCGCTGCGATTGCGCCTGCAATTAGACTACACACACACACACACATACACATGTGCGCGTAAACACTTTGCTTCAAGCCGCGCCCAGCCAAACACACACAAACACACGTGTGTTTGCATGTGCTGCATGCTTTTTTCCGTTACACATTTTGTTTAAACACTTTTTGCGCTTCATCAACGGGTGTGGAGTGTTTGACCAGAAAATATTGCAAAGTATTTTATGCTGACACGCAACATTTTTGCGCCGCGGCCATGTGTCTGAACCATTTTTGTTATGTTGCCAATCGCCAAAGACACACACGCACACACACACAGACACCCATGTGTGCACACTGTTGTGCCTCTGTGTGTGTGTGTGTGTGTGTGTGTCGGCATAACTCGTTATGTGCTTTGACCAACAAATAGGCGTAACATTTTTTCGCATTCAATTATGTGGCATTTAATTTTTCAACTCGTGCGAAATGTGGCCGCGGCCGTCGCTTTGTTCGCTTTTCACTGCATTAACGAAATTAAAAGCTTGAAATGGCGTTTTTTTTTTCTGCTTAGTTTTTGTGTTGTTTTTTCGCGCTTGTTTGCATGCCGAATTAGGTGCGCGCAATTAGTGAAATACAAAAACAGAATTAATTACACAACCGAATGTTACAGTGGGCTCAAACCGTTACACGGTTGGTAATGAAGTGATGCGCGAGTCGTTTATGTCTGCTTGATGGACGACATTTTGGCATGCATCATTAGTTCGTACTTTGAATTCATGTGGTAATCAGATAGCAATGAAATTATGTTTTAATTAATTTAATGCTCATCTAATTCGCTTGTTCGTTTACCATTTGCGCAGTAGAATGGTGGGCTCGCTAAATGGTGAAGGTCGTTAAAAAACAGGTGACAGAGCATTAAGCAACAAGCGTCATACCTTTTCACAAGAAAAATTAGTCATGTGAGTCGGAAAACATCATATACTGGCTACAATTCAATACTAACCTCTGATATGATGCTCAGCTACAGCCTACAGCTCATTATGCGAACTATTATTGGATTTAACATAACAAGAAGTTTGTATTGTAGTTTTAAACACTATATATGAGAACATTAAGTTTTAGGGAAATTGTGTGTTATATCTCGCAGAAATAGTATATGTGTCTGTTACTTAGCGCCTCGTATGTCCTTTTCTATGCTGTGGCTTAATCTGAAACTACGGAATATTTTTAGTATTTCCGAAAAAAAAAAAAAAAATACTTTTGACAAAATTTATTTCAATTTATAGAAATTTTTCTCTTAAAAAACGGTTGGGCCCATTAGCAGCGTTAAACCTCTCAATACATTTCAGATATAAGAAGCTTCTTAAACAAATTTAAGTCAATATAAAACCAGATAAAAATTTTTAGCACCCAATGGTTAGCTAATGTTATGTAAATGCTTCATCAAATACCATCGTGGAAAGGAAAATTTCTTGTATTGACTTTCAATAATATTTCATGCACTTTTCTTAAACATATTGGAAGCACCGAATTTGCTTCTTCTTTAATACCCGAAGTACTTTTGTATAACATTCAGTTCTCGTAGCGCTTACTACAGACTCTTAACTGAGCTTTGGATATTGGCGAATCGAACAGAATCGAGTAGATGGACTGGCATAATCAAAGAAAGATGAAATATCAAGCATATAGTATATTCTTTTCTCTATACTCTTTTCGAAATTGTTTTAGTGTGTCAACTATTTGTCAAGCGAGCAGAGCAGAGAATTTGTGAATCAAAGATGGCCAATGATCATAATAATATTTAAGCGAGTACACCTGCGGCAGAGATTGACTCTATATTTTCCTAAATGGTTACTAATTCTCCGGCTTTTGGATGCCAGTATTTGAAACCGACTTTGCAAAGCAAGTTGGAAAATGTTCTACATTTCTTTTCAAGTTTTAGTATTGAGTATTGAGCTAGATTATATTGAGTACAGATCAGATCAAATCAATTTTCTGCAGGACATCTTAATCTGCAATCGATTCAAGAATTCAAGGCTGACAAAAGTCATTTAGGAAAGCCCCTGATCTAGAAACAGAATTAAGTATACAATCAGTTCAGACATTTTCTCAAAGAAGTCTGATAATCGCTTCAAAGGTCTTCCAGGCTTTCACACCATATGTTCTCGTTATTATTGCTTGTTATACTTAAGTTCGCCATGTGATTTTGTGTGAGAGAATGACTCAACGGCATACCAACTCTTAGTTAGTTTAAGTTAGAAAATATGATAGAGAAAAGAAAAAATGTTGCTGACTCTCTACAAATTGTGTGCGAGAGAGAGGGAGAGAATCCCAGCCTCCCTTCCTTCCCTCTCATAGTCTAGAAGTTCGGCAAGAACAAGAGCTTAGTTTATTATTATAATTTCGCTCTACGGTTGCTGTTGGTCTTGTTGAATGGATGGCAGGTTGCGAAACTTTTCCTGAAGTATCTTTCTCTTTTAACTAACTAATCTCTATAAGTCGGCTGTTACAAGTATATCAATATTTTGGCAATGAGTTCAGCCACAGACTAGGTCTCCTACCTCTACTATAGACATTTTATCAGTGTTGTGGCAGTTTATAAGTAGATTCAATATCGAGTACCGTTCTCCCATCCCTCAATTCTCATATTTGAAGCATGTTGACTACTATTGATAATTGAAAGTCGTGAAGTATTGAAGTCATTCAGCCCATGCAGTCTTTGTAAAATTATAAAACACTTATAAAAGAACGAGGACAGATATCAAATAAGTCTTTTGGAAGAAAAAGACTTCAGTTAGCAGTGTTGCTCATTGAAGAGACATCCCAGAGATGATTAGGTTAAGTAATTGAGAGATGCGAGAGAGGGAGATACCAATACTTCAAAGTTTACTGGAAATCGAAGTAATAAAATCGAACATACAATACCTGGCTGCCTTTTACTCATTTAAATTTTCACTTCATGTCAATATTCTACAAATAAGCGGTAGACTTTATTTGATTAGAATTATAAAAATCTAAAATTATTAGCAATAACAACAGCAAAAGAAATTAAAGCAAAATATTTTTTCACTCATTTGCGGTTAATTAATTTGCTTATGGCCTGCCATTAAAACACTGCCAGCACCTTAACTACTTCAGTGTGGACATAATGGATTTGCGGCCCAACCAACAGTCACGTGCAAAATGAAGCAGCGCAATCAATGTTTATTTATAAATATCCATCATCAGCAAACATTTTTGATTTCAATTCATTGTTGAGTATTTTTTATGCAATTCATCAATTTATTTATTGTGACAGACTGTGTACATGTGTGTGTGTGTGGGTGTGTGTGTGTGTGTGTGTATATTCATTGCCATACATTGTGCCAACAAAATTTACTCTCATTTTGATTTCACCAGTTCTTTTTGTTGCATTTTTTCAACTCTTCAACATTTACACATGATTTGTTTTTGTTCTTGTTTTTGTAAACGATATTTGTTGTCTGTTTTTTCGCAATTTATTTAAATGCGTTGCAATCGAAGCTGCCATTAAATTCAGTGATTCAATGATTCGCTGATTTACTGGTAGTTTTCCACTCTTACATACCCCAAAGCGTTTACATGGCATTACAGATTTACATATGTTTGTTTGTTCATAAGTGCATGTGTGTATGTGTGGTAAAGAGTCTGCTTAGTTGCTCATAAAGGGTGGAGTGCGGAGAGAATGTCATAGGTAGTTAAAAATTTAATTTTTTGCTAATTCGAATTAAAGATAGATAGAGCTGAAATCATTCGACTGCAACGGAAATGAGTTACGATCGCCGTATACATAATGTCACTATAGCGCAAACTAAAACGACTTGAAAGTTTCCTTTTGCATAGATCGATGTAAAATTCAAATGCTTTACAAAAAATATAGTGGTTGCCAGATGTCTAAAAATTTTAATGCCAAAAAACTACTGTGATAAAAAGATACTAAAATATAAGCCGTTATAAATTTAAAGAATTCAGTTATTCGAACTCAAGATTCAAGAAAAAATTCTGTCACAAATGGTTTAGAGAAATGTTGCCAATGGTGAACATTTGAATAAATATATAATAAATAAATAATATATAACAAGTTGACGAAACACTACAATATCACTATTACCATAAACTTCTTAAGCTTCAACTTCAACATCAACTTGACTTGCTTCCACTGGTAAAAAATTTCAAGCAGGGTTGCCACTTGTTTAATTAATTAATTTAATTAAATTCACAAAATAAATTTATAATTTATAATTATAATTAAAGAAGGCCTTGTAGGTGCAAATTTTTTGAGAAGTGCTGCCACCTGTTCAAAAGTTGTAATCTTAAATTTGGAATGAATTCAGTATGATAATAGAAACATCCAACTTAACAAGTTTAAAAAGTGTTTCTCTCAGCGGTGTTTTTGAACAGGGTTGCCACACTAAATTTATAAAATTAATGTATTATTATTAGAACATTGGAATCAAATCAGAAGTATCTGAGAAATCAAAGCAATCTCAGCTTGAATCTGAATCACCCTGTTTAATACCGCTATATACAGCGGTGCTGATTGCATATTTTGTATGCCACACGTGCCACATGCGCGCTTGGAAAATGTCATTTTAGCTCAATCGCAGCTAATCTTTTATTCAAGCATTCACTGAAGCAAAAAAATACTGAAAAATATACACGAGACGATTCACTGTGAGCAGGTAAAGGATGCGCGGCAGCATTGAGCGTGATAGTGTCGAATTGCGGCGTGATTTCCTTTGACTTCTTAGCAGCGCAAGTTTAATGGCTTGCCAAAAGACACACATATATATGTACATATAGTATATGTTTCGGGGATTTAATGTTCAACAGATTTAAAAGTCTATGCAGGAGCATAGCGAGTAGAACGCATCAGACGCTTTGCCACTTTTCGTTGCACGAATATCCGATAATGACATGTATGTGAAGACATAAGCTATATATGCATGCATTTGTAGATACATGTATAGGGGTGTAGTAAGGGGCATCTTTATTAGGGTGGAGCACATACTTTTTTTTATAGTTCTTTATTTTTTTGTTCTAATTTCTGGTCGCAGGAAAGTATATTATTGAAACAAAACCTATGAAAAAATTAGTATGGGTTAATTAAGTATTAAGTTAAGTTAAGTTTCCTGGTGTAAATAGAGTTGCTTAAAATGGAATGCCCTTAAGCACTGCAAATATTCTTAAAGGCGGTAAATTTTAAAGAGAGGAAAGTAAGAATAAAGAATAAATAAATTGAAAAATGGTAAGGGTATATCTTCGGATTCGCAGACCATAGCTTAAAGCTAATAATATCGATTGAAAAATATTTGCACATTTTATCTCTATATTCAACCCTAGTAATCGGAATGCACTTTTCAATCAGCGCGCCACTTAATCAAAGTAACTAATCCGCAACTAATTCGGTATTTAAAATGAAGCATCGCTGAGCTGAGCAAAAAACTCTTAATATCTACACTACTTTTAGGGCATTTGAGTTACTTTGAATGGCATAAAATCGAAATGGACTTTTTAAATAAACAAAATTTGGGAGTTTGTTATAATAGGCGTTTTGCTCTGTACGGCAACTACTTTGATTAATAAAATCACATTTTGCCAAAAAATAATTTGTAAAAAATGTGAAAGTTGGAGAAAGAGCGCGGAAAGTCTATGTCCATAAGACGAAGTAATATTTCTAGCCTAAGAGTTTATAGCCACCACTTTTAGTAACAGCTTAAACAAATTAATAAGGTAATTAAATAGAGGTACAAATTTTCATTCAAGACTTTTCGTCAGCTAACTGAACTCATCATTCCGATCTTATATATGTATAATATAAATCAGTAGAAGAGCAAGTAAATCGATTTCGTACATTTTAACATTTCAAGATACAAAAGAAATAAGTAGAAACAAATATAATATTCTGCTTTCACATTCAAAATATCTTGAGGTAATAATTTTATTATTTCAAAATCACCATACAGACACATACATATACATGGACACATGTTATTCGAAATAATTTGTATATGACCCAAGGCATATTGTCAGCTAAAGTAAATATATGAAATCGAATTTGTTCGCATAACAATGCAATTAAGCATTAAAATGTTGTGCGATTGAACCCTTGCTTAGCCGCAGGTCATCGCCGACGCCGACGCCGACGCCGACGCTGCACAATAAATGCTTTCCTATCCCAACAGATTGTTGACGAATCAGCTGCATGGTCGCTTGCCAGCGAAATCTGAGATGATACGCAAATCTGTCCCAAATGCATAATCAAGCAGGCAAGCGGACAGGCGGACAGACGGATGGAAAGACGGATGGTGGTGGCAAGGGCGTGTTGTGACGGCCAGACTGGCATCCGGTCGAACCCTAAATTTGATAGCTCAATCAACTGGCTGGCTATGAATTTCATTCACTGGAGTGACTTTTGCAATAAACGATGTTGTTGTTCTTTTCACATTTGGCTTTTTCACTATTGTTTTTGTTGTTTGCGCTAAATAGCTGAAAGTCGACAGACGCGCTCGCGGTTATTGGCCGCAATCTAAAATGTACAAACAAATAGAGAAATGCACAAACACGCCACACACACACTCGTACACACACGCCGAGGCACACACACATACATAAACAAAACAAACAGAACACACCGACACACACACACACACACACACATATACACTTTCATATCCTGTAGTCGTTTAGTGGCGGTCCTTTGGCAGCGTGTGAATTAGTGAGCTGCTGTGTTGTTGCTCGAGGGTGTGTTTATACGCCACAACAACAACAAATAACAACAAATAAAAACTATATATAAGAGCAACAAATCTTCGTGTGCAAACACGCAGCGCAAACAGCAATAGAAAGGGACATGCGAAACGTTGTGTGCGTGGCGGTGGGAGCGTGGCGGTGGGAGCGGGGAAGTGCTAGTTGCACTGACACCAAAGTCTAAGTAAATAAATAGTGGTGCCGTATAGGCACAACAACAACAAAGCCGGAACAAACTGGTTAACACTTCACACATACTTTGCTTGCACTCTTCAATGTCCCCCCACTGTTATTGTTATTGTTGTTGTTGTCGCTGCCTCTGTGATTGCAATCGATCCGCAATCGCTGTCACAGGCCGCATGCAAACGTCATAAATAAAGCGTTTTGTAATTGGAAACCGACAACTAATTGATTACGAAAGGGTTTTCAGACGTCACAGCGTTGCATTGATGCGTTGGTGAGTACCGTTAGAGCGCTTATTGGCGCCACGGGGTGTTTATGTGACGCATGAGTTGACAAGTTGCAACAAAGAAATATATAAAATTTAAGACTCACAAGATGACAAATAGACTAAAAATATTACTCAAACATCAAAAAATTCCGGAAGGCTAAAAAGTTTAAAATCATTTAGTATTTATATGCAACTTTTATTAATATTATTATTCAACATAGTTGCCACCGAAGTTGACACGTCCATAACAATGATCTTCCGAATATTCTATTAATAAAATTCTTTCTACCAGACATTATATAATACGTATAATGGCTTGTTCGAATTTCGAAAATGAGGTCCTGTTTAGATATGTCTTTCGTCAAAGCAATTTGTTTTTTTTTACTAAGTAAGTTTTTTACGGCCTCATGTAGTCAAATTCTCTCCTTTTCTCTCCTGTGGGAGAGTCTTTAATTTATCATTCATTATAAGAAGCCTTTTAAGAATGAGAATTCATCTCATGCGAACAAGGAAGATTCATCCAGATGCCTCAAGGACTTCTAAAACTTTTGATTTGGAGACTTTGCAATGTATCAACCTCATGGCGGATTAAGTATTGTATATAGAGAACTCTTATTCTCCATATATATACGTATATAAATATACATTGCCCTCGCGCTTCATCATGCTAAGCACGGCTACCTTTATTCCAGCGACTAGTCAGTGTTCTTTTCATTAATTAACAAAGTTACTTTTTAATTTTTCTTTAGCGAGTAAAACGAAAACGTTCTTGAAATTATCAAAAATCGACTTCAACTGGATGCATTATGTAGTCAACTAACATCTAATCTCATTGAATTGGCTTTCACTTCGAATGGCATATGAAATAGTAGCAGCTTTCGAAAGCAGAGAATACTACATTACATAATCATATCGTTTGTAGTACTTCTGAACTCCATAACTCAGATTAGATACAAATTCGAGTGTAGCTTCCATAGACACACAGTGCTTCATTACATATAACTGTACTGGAAATGCACACTACTTGAACCGCTTAAGTGGAGTAGACTTGCCCTTTTAACTGCCTTCCCGCTGCTTGCCTCTGTAGAATGGCCAGCAAACAAACGAAGTGGAGAAGAAGCACACTTTCCATGGAATTGAAGGTAAGAAATAGGTGTCGCTTCACCCACATTGGATACTTTCGGTAAATATACACAGCAAACACTTGCACGCATACACGTATGTATTGGTGTTGGTTGTGGTGGTGGGACTACTCTAGCATGTAAACGCTTGGCAGTAATTGTATTGTTTCTTTTTTGTTGTAAACTGCAATGTTTTTACGAGTGTACCCTTTTACAGTCGCTTGAGACAGATTGTGCGCCTGAGATAAGGAGGCATTCTTAATTAAAGTGATTTCCGTCTTGAAATTGCTATGGATTAGATTCGGAAGCACACGTACGCACCAATATCAATGCACAGAATAAACAAAGGTTTTACACAATTTTTTCGCATTGTGGACCCTGCCGGAATTGTCAGCATACATGCTTTGGGGGAAAATAAAAACTCGAGCTCAAGCATTTGGTGGCACGGAAGAGTGGTTTATTCGTTACCTTTCTTCAAAGGGACGTATCGGAAACCATGTTTCAGAGTTTCAAGCGAAGCTAGCATCAAAACTTTTAGTTATTCCTACAGGGTGGCATATATACCGTTACAAACATGTATATTTTAGCTCAGCACACCTTTCTTTCTGTTTTCTTGTTTAAGGCAACGAGATTTCAAAATAGAACATGCTGTGTAAAAAGGGTCCATATTTCTTTCCCTACAACTTCCGCCGGTGCTGATGCTTCCTGTCTGAAAGATATGGGAAACTCGCATGAATTACGAGATGATAAATTCTTCATTGTAATCACTGCAATTCATTTGAAGCAGGCAGTTGTCCATTGACACCCTCTTTCAAATAGTGATTTTTAAAGACATTTTTTGTTGTGGAAGGGAATCCAAAGTAAAAGATCAAATACACTATTAGCAAAAATATCTGAAACAACTTCATTTGCAAACAAATTCATAGTTTTGATCTAACTGGGTGGGATTCTAGAGGGTTATCAGTTAGAAAAAAAAAAAACCTAAAAAATATCAAACGAATTGAATAGTAAGTAAATTAAAAAGTAAAAGCTAATTGAAAGAATAAATTTACTTGGTGAAATTACAGGTAGAAATAACTGGAAGCAACTCATCACAGCGAGCTCTAATGAGTGAAATACGATTGACTCAGTATGCCACTTTCAGAACTTATAGAAAGCTGTAGCGAATATTCCGACTCGTCATCCTCAATATAGTTGACTCAGAAAGAT
Source organism: Bactrocera minax (assembly GCA_021498325.1). NCBI lineage: Eukaryota > Metazoa > Arthropoda > Insecta > Diptera > Tephritidae > Bactrocera > Bactrocera minax. The sequence continues at coordinate 766,317 of JAKEEE010000099.1, forward strand.
CAGTGCTTTCTTTTTAATTCAATATGTTCAACTGCATTATAGGAGCTTAGTCCACTCAGGTTTTTTGAAAAAGTCAGAGCTACCTAATATCAGTTAACTAATGATATTCGAAAGGGTAATTTCAAACCCACAGAAGCAGGAGAGAGATTTACTTTTTGTGAGATTCTGAAGAAACTTCGATTCTTTGTAATAATTCTTAGCTAAATGGATGGATTGAAAACATAACGATAGGCTCAAATCGGTAACAAAATGTTTTGCTATTGAAAAGATGCTTCGAGTATTCTCGGTGCGCAAGTTTGAATAATGATAATACACAGAGAACAATTATAGACATATTAAAATGCCACATTGGTATTAAATACGCAGTATTTCATATTAGTTCTCTTCGATTTCTGACCTCTATGTTCGCAGCAGCGAGCTATATTCACTTTTAAATCTCCTTTCAATGCAATGCAGATACATCACAAAACAGGCAATAGCAGCTTTCGGTTATGTTCTATTTGATTATACCAGTGTATTTGATTTATACCAATTTTGTGTTCGAATCGCTACTGTTGAGTGTGTGTATTCACTTTTCTAAGTCTTCATATGTATTTCCTCATAATATTTTCCTTCATAAAACCTCTATATTTGTACCTTTATATTATTTTTCTCGAACTTAGTTGTTGATGTATTTTAAGATCATTCGCACTATCCATGAAACCATGGACACTCTAGTGTTTTCTCCACTTTCTCTTACTTCTGCTTCCAGTAGGTTTTCTATTTTCAGAAAGTAAAGATTAAACGGAGTCTATAAAATGCATAAAATTCAGCCAGAGTTTCGCTTAAAGAGAGCCTCCCCCATCGCACCAAGCAAACAACAGTTGATCAACACTGCGTATGAGTAACGTTGATTGCCTGTACTGCGACGCGCTCAGCGCTGTTAGGGTAAATGCGCGACGCTTTGACATCAAAGTCTGAGAATATTTATCGCCACTTTATGTAGAATAAATGACTTCAAATTGCTGTTGTTGTCTGTTTTATGAGCAATCGACGCGCTGTGTTGTAATAAATGGATGGAATGAAGCGAAAGTAGTAGTCCAGCATTGGCTTCCCTTAGCCAACACTTACGTTACGCATTCCATTTACTCAGCAAACGGGGTTGAGGCGAGTTACTTTGATTGCTTTGCAACTGAATGGGCAATTAATTTAAAAGGATGTCGCTGACAACATAAACATGAATTTGCTATGCTATGCTAAGCTATGCGGAATCTAGTATGTAGCTTTGTGCGTGCGTGTCCATTGGTATGCGTTTCGTAGTGGGAGTGGAAACTGCCGGTTAGCCTGTGTGTTAAATGCGCATTGACATCGTTCACTGATTTATTCATTCGTTACTTCATTTACTTGTGTCTGTTTTTTTTTTTTTTTTTTTTTTTGTTTGCTGTTGCGTGTTTGAGTTGTTGGAAAATGAAAGTGATTGACAGATTCGCACTGAAACAATAGTTGGATAAACAAATAAATGCAGGTAAGAAAGTAGGCAACGATTTGTAATGTCAAATGAAGAAAGTTTTGTGGAAAGTTTTATTTGAGTAGGAGATAATTAAAATGCAATTTATTTCGCTTGTTGTTAGCAATTGCTTGACGTATTTATTGAAGATAAGCTAATTTAAGTAATAAAATCTTTATTTATACTTTCAAGTCAATTTCATAATATAAGTTGGGAATAAATATCTTGGATGGATATACTAAGATATAACAAAGATATATTGTGGAAATGGTCAAAGTCGGACCATAAATACCAAATTTGTAAGTGTGTCGATCTCAGCGCCATCTAGCGGCATACTCGATAGACTATCTAGCTATCTATTTCTATCAAGATTTTCATTTAAATCTCTGATGCCAAATTCTAATGAAGAAGATAAATTTGACTATAGATATATAAAGACTATAACTCTGTATAGAAGAGCTTAAATTACTAAGCTGAGAGACAAAGTAGAAGTACCCGGATTCGATATTCTCTAACTTAGTATATGAGGCGCGTTTGTGAGTTCCTATATTAAGTGAATTAATTGACGTAATATTATATACAAAATCTAAATGTAAACCACAATTTACGATGAAAATCCAGAAATGCTCTCCTGGACTGTGGATACGGCTAAGGTCAGTTTAAAAGTAGCACTCGCCTACAAAGAGTATTTAAAGGGATTCAATGTTCTGTATTCAATGTTCTACATGCCAGTTCTGTGGTCTAGGAACTTCGTGCAATAAATTTCAACATTAAAATTGAAAAATTTTTAGAATATGGAGATGCTTTTTTGAGCAATGAAGAAAACAAGTCAGCCCTGAACTTAAACACTTTAGCAATTAAAATAAGAGAACAAGAAGTATAGATGGCATGAGATTATCAAGCTTTTATAAATTATACTATACCTAATTATCTAGAACAATTTTGATATTAATTGCTATACTAAAATTTTTTTCTTTGAATAACTTACATATATATGCATCTTTTGGGTTTTGGAAATCAATAGCGCACGATTTTTCACAATTTCTTTATTTTCACCAACATTGCCATATATACATATGTCTTTTTACATGCGAAGAAAATATATAAAAAACAAATATATTATCCTAAGGCAATACGTATCCTAAACAGGAATCTTTAAATGTACAAATAAGTGTGATGAAAATGTTCAAAGCCGAACAACAACTGGAGGATTGAAGTATGACTTATGTTCAGAATTTCAAAAAGCGCAGCAATGCATGCCCATGTGAATAAGGTGAAACTGAAAAATAAGAAGGGACTTTAAGAAACCTAAAGTTGTCAGAAATTCTCCACTGAACGGCAGAAGCTAAGTCAAGAAACCACAAACCGACAAATAACAACCAGGCAACGGAATGTTGAAATTGAAGAAATTAGTGAAATAAATAAAAAAGAAGAAGTACATTGTGGGAGCACTGACCCAAGTGAATTACACAAATAGCCAACGATATAGGTGGGAGCTACTCTTAATTGTTTAGGTTAAAATAGTCGGACATACCGGGAGGTTGTCACCAAAAATTTCCCAAGCATTATCATAATCTATTTTAGGATCTATTAAATGGTGAAGAACTTTTCTGCTATATGACTGCATGCCGATTTCGAACATTTCGTAATGTTTTTAATGTTTAATTTTTTCGAAAATTTTTAAACCGTCTCTAAGTCCATGTTCTCGGGCGTATTGGGAAACCTAAGTATAAACAGATTCAGGTTCAAGTCTTCGATAACAATCATAACACTGAGAGTAAAATTTCATACAAATATTACCTTAAAAGTATAGCATCTACTCCGATAATACTTTGGCCTAAATATGGTTGAAATCGGACCATAACTTGTTAAGTCCCCATATATCGAATATGTGTACCTTAGCGGCTATGTCAAACCTTTTACAAAAAATATCGGTCAATCTGAAAGGTATTTCTAATGAAATTCAGAGGGCATACTTTTCTGGTAACAATGTATTCTTATAGTAAAAGTGGGTAAAGTCCGGTCAGTATTTTCCCTAACTCCCATATACTTGATATAAAGATTTTCAAACTTAGGGTTGAGTTTATATCGCATACGTCTGTTCATATGTAAAATATTTTAGAGAAATTAAGTAAACTTGTAATCCTATATATATAATATTATAAAATTGATAAAACTTAGTCAAAACGATATACGAATTACCCCGACCCCATATACTATATATAATGATTATCGTTATTCCAATTAACTCTACGTCTAATATGTCTGTCAAATTTGAGTTGTTTCAATAAAATTGAGCGGAAATATGTTCTCGGGCATACTTTACTTAAATGTTAAAACTTTATGCTTTCAACTCAGATCTTTCTCTAGCACTAAGATACCCAATTTAGTGATTTCCGACTTTCCAGCTGACTTTAAACCGCTTGTTTGGGTCAATATGTGTGATATTTTAGTGAAATTGTGTGGAAATGTTTTTGGCTTAGCGCTAAATATGAATGAAATCGGTCTAGACCTCAGTCCAAACCCCATATCCCTGATATAATGATTTACGCGTTCATTTAAATACAGTATTTTACGCGCTGACAATGATTTTTTTGTGGTTGACTAGAAATATTCATGTTTCAATAGCTCATTTCATTAATAAAGAAACAACAGGGATGATCCATATGGGATTAAAAAACAAAATTTTCTTTAATTGCACTTCAATATGTTTGCAACACAGGGGGACCCGATGTTAACCCTCGTAGCAATTGTTTTTTGATCCATTTCATTGAGGCTCATTAACACACTAATCACCAAAGGTAAATAACACACGTGACTGGTGCAAGTATTTACTTGAATTCGGTTTAAATTTAGCATAACTTTAAAATATTTCAAATCTTGCACTTTTAATGCTGACTGTATTGATTTCTGTGTCAATAATTGAAGAATTGCTGGATTCAACTAAAGTTCACGCTCCCCTGCGCTGTCAGCGACCTCTGATTGCCGCCATTTCTGTACGAGTTCTACGAATTTTACGAATTTTATGCACAGACCCCCCCCCCCCTTCCACCAGGCCAACGAGGGCCGAACTTGTTTCTTTGAGTGAGCTAATCTGTGATTTATATTTCGCTGTCAGACAATAATTTATCACTTGAAAACATTTAAGCTGCAATCAATCACGACGACAAAAACACTAGAATAACCAGAAAATAAATATAGAGGGAAATAAATACGTGGATATAAATGTATATGTGTGTATGTATGTGTGCATGGTTACACATGGAAACACTGCAAACTGAAATAACATCGAAATGCGAGAGCAAAAAGGGAGAAACCAAACCAAAGAAATGAACAAATTATTTGCGATAACGAGTGCGAGGGGGGGCAGAGGCGCCGGGGAATCAAAGTTGAGCTGGTAAAAAATTTAAACAAAATTCAACAATGATTTTCGCTGTACGTCTACTGAGTGTGCATGTGTGTGTGTGTGTGTGTGTGTGTGTGAGTAGTTGTTTTTGTGTGTTCCTTCTAAGCACAACAGGGGCGCAGAGAGTCTGCGCGGCGGTGTTGCACAAAAACGCAGTTCGCTTGCAGACGCGCATTTATTTCAAATGCATCTATGCAGACGTATATACACATCGGTTTTATATACAATATATATTTATAAATATATTTATAAGGATGTGCGAAAAAGGCTACCACATAAATTCACGTTCGCGCTCAATGTGTTTTTTTGTAATTTTTTGCCGTATTTTTAGGGATCGTGCAGAACGAAACAAACGAAGGGATTCAATTGCGGTACCTTATTTTCTTATCGAGAAAAATTAGGTTAAAACAAAGAAAATAGTTATTTATTTGAAATTTTGATGAACTCGATAATCTCATAGACAGTTGGAACACTTAGAGGAGCTAGCGAATAGTAATAGTTCAAATTTGTTCAGTTTAAAGTTTCGAATACCTATTTGGAGGTTATGGCGTCATAAACACGAGTTTAGGTTTGTGTCTTTATGTATTTTTAACAACTCATAGTTTATATCCTGTAACACATCCATTTATGATTTATATTTGGCATATATGATCATAGATATTTTCAAAATCATACATATATTTCAAAAACTATTATCAAAGTTGGTAACATTTGGCATGGGAACTTCGTGTTTACAAAATATTTTTGATTCTCGGCACTAAAACATTGATAAACTCGAGTTTATGTTATGAACACGACATATTTAACAACAACGTATCGATAAACTCCAGTTAATATTATGAACACAATATGTTTAACAACAAAGGATAGGTAAACTCGAGTTTACGTTTTGAACACAAAATGTTGAAAAGCGAAAAATTGATTACGTTGACGTCGGTTTATGGCAAAACATGGACGCTGAATACTAAAGAGTAAATAATGTTGCATTTCTGGTTTGGCAAGAAAACAGCAGCGTGTTAGTTAAAACTGTCAATAAACTCGAGTGTATGGCAAAACAAGACTTAAATACAGCATGAGTTAATGGCTGTTGCTCAGGTAGAGATTCAATTGTAGAGTCATTTTGAAGTAAACCAAAAAAGTTCAGAGCAAAACAAATGGCACGAAAATACCTTAGGTCCATCTATGGATTGACCCTTGTGTAATATTTTCCTTAAAATCGTGTATACTAAACTTAGAAGCATTTAAAAATTTAACTTAAAATCGCGCTTAAGTTAGGAACTGAACATAAAACTTAACTTTTTACCACAAAAAATTAGTGCAACATTCCAACTTTTCAAGAAGCTACTAATTTCTCCAGCAAACTTCTTGCATCCGTTGACGGGAGCATGTCAGGTGTTATATAAGTCAGTGCGTAAGCGTAACTTTTACCTGAAGTATATATACCTGAAGTTCATAGATATGAGTAAATATATATGAATATACAAAAGATATAGCTTCGAGCGTCGTGTACGCAGTTGCATAACGGTAAAAGTACAAATGAGGCAGCGAAACTTAAATTCTCTTGCATTTCCTGCAACGCTTGAGTCATTGTGAGCGAAAAGTGCCGAAGAAACTTAAACAAAATAAATTCGCAACAAATAGAAAGCACCACTACAAACACACCTCGGGATAGAAGAGTGTGGCAAGCGAATAAGCGGCAGAGCTTACGCATACTTCCGCTGCGCCAACTCAAGGCATACTTGCGTCGCTTTATCTGCCACAACATTTGCGCCTGTGTGTGTGTGTGTGTGTGTGTGTGTGTGTGTGTGCGTGTATGCCTTTCGTGTAGTCAACTTCTTGCGAAATAAATTGAAAACTGTTGCTGCAACAGTCGCAGCGGCGACCGCAGTCGGAGCGTCCGACCGCCAGCCAGCAGCAGCAGAAAAACAGGAAATTGCGGGTGCTTTACAGCCGGAAACAAGCCGTCGGACTGACTGACTACAGCAAATGTTTCGACACTGTCGCCACCGACATCTTGAACACCACCAACCCGCCGGCGCACCACTTGCACCACTTGCACCATCTGCGCCCGTCGCCGCATCAGTCTCTCGGTATTTTCATTGTCTGTTGGTCTGTCGCCTGTGTTGGTCCGATTCAATGCAGCCGCCGCCAACACCATTCCTAGCCTTAACTTCGGCCAGATCTCCCAGACCGCCCGAATTGTACTCATTCAGGCGTGCTTTGCTCAGCAGCGGCGGCAATGGCAGTTAGCAGCTCCATTTAAAGGCTGCTTAGCGTGTGTGGCAAGCCGAGGAAGTTCACGAAAGCGCAACATACAAAGAAAACCGCTTTCAACCGCTGTTAAGTTTTCGACAAGTTGCCAGTGTGCGACTTATTTATTTTTGTTGCTTCGCTACCATAGTGGTAGCTGTCCTTAATACACACACGCGTGTGTTTATTTACGTGTATGTATGCCTTGATATGTGTCTGTTGTAGTGCCTTATTTTTGAAGCAAGAAGCAAGAAAAATATAAAGTAGCAAATAAGAAGTGTTCCCTTGCCTCTTTTTCTCTTCACATACAGCTAAGGCATTGAAGTGTGGTACTTTATTTCCGCACTTTCTTTGGAGTTCATTGAGAGAGTTGCACACGGAAGTGGCGACATTCTGTTTCTGAAAAGTATTACCATGACTTGTGACAGTATATATATATTCTATATGTATATATAGACTGTGTAAATAAATTTCTTCTAAAGGCTAAGCTTCAGTTTTTTTCAGGGCATAATGCCGTCAAGCTCCAAATATTTATTCTGTTTCCTCCCCGTTTCGATAGCCTATTACCTTACCCTTGTCTGTACAACAAGTTTCCCATACTTGCCTGTCTTTACAGTGATGGTCTTTTCAGTTGACATGAATTTCTTTAGTTTAATCTTCTTAATTGAGAAAGATTTTAAAACTACTTTCGCATGCATCACTTATTATTTGTAAAGTGATCTATGAAAATTGCGAAATGAACCCAGATCATTGCGAGTACCTCTAAAGAAGCTGGTAAATAATTTGGTACTAACTTCTTTAAACAGTTCATCCCTTAATATACTTTATTCTAAAAACTGTTCAGCCAAATAAAGGAGCTCCAACATTTAAGAATTCTAAAAATCTGCCGGTCGGTAGTGAATTCATTAGTATTTTGAGTAAATTTCGTAGCCACAAAAAGGTACTTAATTCGGAACTGCATTGCCAGGAAATTTTCATCATCATCGCGACAGACACTTTTCGGGTATCCACAATCCAGTATTTACAAACTAGACACCTCAAGTCTGGGATCTACCGACACAAGAAGCTAAACCAGTCGAATATTCTTCGAACAGAATATTTTGATATAGTTGATATTTTATAGCTCTCGTGAGAGAAATCCAAAAAATTAATGAACATGAAAAAGTTGAGCTCTGTGTATTCCGGCTTGTTAATTGCCCAGTATTTCTACCCTCATCTATGCTTTATATATATAATATTATATATTCATTGTTGTATATGATACAGTCATATTTCCGCATTTAATAAGTTTGTGAGCACTCTCCATTCTAACTCCAATCACTTCTGTCCAAAACCAAGTTTTCTTCAACCCAACTTTGTCAGCTATTTTTTCCTCTGCCGCGATTTCGGTTAGCCTCAGTTAAATATAATATGGTTCTTTTCACAATCGAAAACTATTAGCAGTTATGGCGAAATATGCTGAAATAGAGCTTAAAGTAGTAGTAGTATAGTAGCTTAAATAGCTGGGTAGTAGGAACCGATATTTTTCAGGATACACAAGCTTGTACGATTCAACATTAGTTCAACCGCTAGAGGTAATCCGAGAAATTGTCAAATAAATAATTCACAGTCTTGAACAGTCTTCACTTAGGTGTGAAACAGATATATTATAACATGTATATTATTCGATTTTAAATCATATGCTTAATATTACTGTACTGAATTATATACTGTACTGAAAATATACTATAATAATATACCTTCTAGAAATATTCATTCAATTGATGTGTATTGAGATCAAAGAAAACAGTTTAAACCCAATTTTCAACTTCGATCTTAAATCTTTTTTTGAGAAGGTTATATATATGAAAAGTCTAAGTTAGTACTTCCCTTCTACCATAGTGTGTTCCCAAACGTGTTTCGTCTAAGTGCTCTGATCATAGTGATGGATTTCTTTTGGTGCCGATTCTCTTTGATACAGGTCAGCAGTTTGCATGTCACAATAAGTCCTCAGTGCAAAAAGTCGGATTTCATACTACAGTTTTTATTTCTTTTGTAATATCCTTAGTTACTATGATGAGAGTATGATTACTTACACTGATGGTGTACTTGGTATCTCTGACATGGTTTTCCACAAGCCAACAGAATCTTATACTCAGTTCGAGAACTACGAAGATACTGTGTACAGTTTGGTGTACTTCGAAGTTAATTAATTCGACCTATTTCATCAGTAACTTCAAATAGAGGCTTTGAAAAGATTTCGATATTTCATAGCATACTATTCGGAGGAATTGCTTTAATGTTTTGGCTACACATTTCTTTTTCTCTGTAAAGCGAGTTATGTGGGTTTGATTTAACAGGTATTTATTTTGCTCAAAAAGTATTTCATAATCCTTTACATTTATACATTTATAGATACATACATTTCTTTAAGATGACTCATAGCCGCTAACATTTAAGTATTATGTCGATTAAGCAACAAATGAGACACAATGGTTTCCCCTCAACAGTGTGGTGTGTGAGAGAAATAGCCTGCCACTAGCTTCTGCTGTGTAATAAAACTTACTGAGTCCATTTAAATATTTATATATCTATATACATATGTACAAATATAAGTGTCTTAGTATGCTGAAGTGAAATCACTGTCTATTTTTAAGCAAATTTAGGGAAAGGAGCGGTTCTTAGAGCGCAAGCGAGAAGTGGTGGAAAGCGCTACTGAAGTAAAATGAACTAAAATTTTTATAAAATTGCGGTTTTTAAATAAGCAAAAGAAAAATAATAAATTAAAAAATAAAAATAAAGTATTTTAAATGAACAAAAGTGTCCTCACTGTTTTATGCTTAAAAAGTAGTTAAATAAAGTAATCGAATTTCGCAAGAGTTCATAGTTGCATGTACAAACAGTTGTTTAAAAGCAGAAAACACATTTTGTGGTACTTGAAAATGAAGCGAGAATTTGGTATTTGAAACTAAGTAATTAGTAATTAGTGCAATTATGAAGCCACTCATAACTGACCCATCATGACTGACTCATCAGAGCCACAGCTGTATGCTTAGATGCCGTCACCGGCACAATTCTGTACTTATGTAAATTAAAAAAGGCAAAAAACAAATTATAAAAAATATATTAAAACAAACTGTAAAAATGTTGCATGCCTCACCCAAATTTTTAAACTTGCAAACAAAATTTTCATATTTAAGCACGCAAATTTGCTTTCGAGCCTCATTACTCCGCACTGACACGCCCAGTTAAATTAAGCATGCGGAAATACATACATATGTATCTATGTGTGTGTGCAAGCAGGCATAAATAAAGCATGTTCTTCTGGCCATCAGGCTTCGGCTTTTCACTGCCACTTTTCATACTTAGTTGGTAATTTTTTGGCAATTTTACAAATGCTTCCTCACACTAGCGCATGATTTAATGGCGTAGAAGCAAACATTCAAGGCTAAGTGCTGAAGGTTCGCCAGAGCATATTCGGCAATGACAAATTATGCTGAATTTATGGTGCATGCCACACAAGCCAAAGTTGGCAACTCGAAAACAATTAGTGCAAACGGAAATGTTGCAACAACACACACACACACACACACACTCTTACAAGCGCACACTTATGATTTGGGTGTGTACGAGTTATGTGGCATGCCACACAATCACACACACACACACACATGCTGGCCGCTTAGCTTGCTGCCTTGCGCCCATATTTACTTAAATAGCTCTGACTGAAACTTGCTGGTGCCACAGCGGATTTGCCAAACCCTCTTTCTCATATTGCGCCATTGTGGCAAGGTGCATGTGTGTGTGTGTGCTGCGAAACACGCTAATTAAGGAAACAATTATAATTCCCCTACGGAAAATCACCGCACACAAACAGAAGCAACCACATTTGTTGCTGCCAGCGAAGTCCAACTACGCACAACAACAACAACAGCCAATCTTATCGAGCTAGTTTTTTTCGAACTCATTTCGCGGGAAGCGAGCGCTTGCTGCAATGTTGTACGTGGCGTTGAAGTTTTGGTTTTTCGTAATTATTTCCCATTGGTGGATCGGTGGGTTCGTATCTTTACTGATGAGAGAAATCGCCGGGAAATAATCCTGTGGCAGCAATTAAACTTTGATCTGTGCAAATGCAATCGGCAGCAATTTCTTCTACTTCACTTAATTTTCTTTGCACCGTTGCATGAATGCAGTCAATTGGAGAAGACTTTTTCCAGAAGGATTCATATCATGTTATTTCTCTGGTTACTTTGCCTCCTACTCACAGTGCGGCAAAGAGAAAAATGTCTGCAATATAAATAAATAATATTGAAAAAAATTTAATTTTAATTTTTGTATGTTGGAAAAGAACAGGGTTGCCAACTGTATTCAAGAAAATAAATGTACATGAAATAAATAATAAACAAAGTGTCGCAATTTGGAATTATATATAAATTGGTTTTAATTTTAACAAGTTTATTTAAAAAATTGTTACTTTCTTTAGTTGCCACTTTACTTTAAATAAATAATTCCAGAAAAAATATAAATTTTTACTATTTGTTCTGGTGCGTGCATATAAAATTTACATTACTTCTAGAGGTTAGAGATTGTGAAAAAGTTCGGATAGGGTTGCCACCCTACATACATTTCTTCACATCCTAAATTTTACAAAATTATTTGTGATGATAAAATTACTACTGCGAATGTTTGATTTCAAAAATAATACTTTCTTGATTGACAGAGTTGCCACTTGATTTTATAAATATTTATGTCTATTTTTAACTTAATATTTAAACACAATAATAATGTAGTAATAAGAACAAATATTATTTACGGCAAAGAAATTACTACTCAGAAAATGTGATTTCAAAAGCATTAGTTATTGACGTTGCCACTTTATTTTGATGGAGAATATATTATTTATTTTATTTTTATTTTGATGGAGAATATATTATTTAAGCATTGTTTCTTTGTTTAAGTGAAATTCTGCTCCGAGTTTCCACTTTTTATAAATTTTTCAATATTTATAACTTAAATATGAAAAATTGTACGTTAATATATTATAAAAGATTGCTGTTTATTATATAAGGAATAAGCCAAAAAACCGACTTTGTGATATTGCCACTTAATTACGAACGATATACTTCTTATAAAATTAGCAGTAAAGTGGAGTTATGAAGAGAAATCATTCAAAATAATATTTTAATTAAAATAATAGTACTATAATATCTTCTACTATTATCTACTACTACTATTATAATATCTGTAGATCGTATTCTGCGAAGAAATGGAATAGGCGATATGAAAACCCTTCTGCTGTGATTTCTGAATAGAAAAAGGCGGTAAATTAAAAAAAAATATTTTTTAACAAACTTTTTAATTACAGAGTATAAATACATACGAGTACAGATAATAAAGTTTCGTGAAGTATTATCTTGATCAACACCATAATCCATTATTAGTCCCACGAAATAACCCATCTGTCGCCTTTTTGTTTGAAAACAGAACTAAAATGCATTTGGCAAGTCGCTGGGGGTTAAGGTGTTTTAAAAGAATTGTTGTCCGAAATTTTAACTAGGAATATCTATGAGGATAAAGGCAAAAAGTGAGGAGGAAAACTTGAGCTAAACAACTGGCCAATTCTACTTTGCCGGAATCGATATGTATGTTATTTCGGCTGTTTTTCACTTCTTAGATTAAATAAGGTAAAGAACCTCGATGAAAACACCTAATATTCTTACCACTTTGGACGGATTGAGTGGTCACTACAACAACAGCAATAACAGCAACAACGATCTCTCAACGTACATATATATATTATTATATCGTTATATATGTATATCATTAACAAAATGATGGCTAAAAGATCACACCTATAATTTTTCCTACACCAACACACAGTAAAGAGTACACTGGTCTAAAAAAAAAGAACCGAAAATGAAATACTCTGCAATCTTTTTTCGTCTAAATCGGAAATTAGCAGAACCTTGCACACTCTAGCACTGCAATACGATTGCAACGCTGCGCTGTGGCAAGTCAGGTGCAGGCGGCAAGATGCCGACATTGCATTTGCAACATGGAAATTAACGTTTCGTTCTACGTGGCAGGGAAGCGTGGAGAAAAAACGAAGCAGCATACGTAGGCGAAGAATGTTTGACAAGAAAATTAACAAACTTTCAACTACCGACTGCAATGATGCGCCGCATTAACTAACTAACGAAAGCCGTTGCTGACAAACAAGCAGACAAACGAACAAACAAGCAGAAATATGCAACTTGTGGCAAGTGGTAATCAACGTGAATACTTTTGCGGGAGAGAGACAGAGGGGGACAAGCAGGTATTACAGGAACTTTCCGCAACTAAGCGGTAGATCCAAATCGACTTTTGAATGTGGTGCGTAAAGAATATATATTTAATTTGATGTTGCCGTTGTTGTTGTTGTTGTTGTTGTTATTGTGTTTTTCTAGCAACACACCCAACTGCCTCGGCAGTAATTCATATGAGTTGTGGTTGGTGCATGCAAACAAGTTTCCAGGTAAGAATTCCAACTAATGCATGAAGTCTCCTTGGTGGAGCGGGGTAATGAGGGGCACACAGATATACTCGTATGTATGGAGTGAGTGCATGTACGACAGTTCGACTGACAAGCGCATAAAGGTAGTTGGAAAGCAAACGTCAACTGCAAACTCGTATCTGCGTAAAGTTTTTGCCTAATTTTGCAATGCGTCCCGTCTGTCTGTCAGCGTATTTTCTGCTGTTTTCGCTGACGGAGCGTTGTGGCAGCGTTTACTCACCGCCAGCCCATGCGAGAGTGTTTTGCTATTTGCGCAAGCACATATGAAACTTTACACCTATGCAGCGCAAACAAACACAAGATATTCAAGTTGCATATACTCATGTACGGTGGCGGTCATATGATTGGGGATGCTGACTCATTTTCCTTATAATGAAAGAACATCCACTAACTTGTCCAAGGACAAAATCACAACATTTCTCATTCTCCACACAGCATCTGGGAAGTACATTTTTTTTGTTTGGTTCCTGATGCATGATTGTAATCGCTTTTTGATCGCTATATTTGAAAGATAATTTTCTATCTTCCTCATTATTTGGAGATCTGAAGCTTTCGTTAAGTCTTTTGTTGAGTTATAAATTGATGCGAAAAATTTGAAATTCATAAAATTATTCGACCACCTGTGCAAACCTGCTATCAGTTTAGAAAAGGGCCTATCGCTATTCAACCGCCATCTGGCTGAACTTTTATAACACAGTGAGTTTATAACTTCCAAAAAAATCTTAACTGCAAGTGAGTTCAAGTGCTGGAACTTATCATAAACACGATTCTTAGATTCATAAACAAAGTTCATGGTTTAAGTACACTGTGTGACCCGAAGGGTTGATCAGATCAACAGCGGTTATTGACTTGTGGTGCTCAGTATATTCAAAATTCATTTGAATCATTGAGCACGTCTGTACTCGTTTTTTCGATATTTTAAAAATAACCTTCGACTATATACTTTGCTTCTAATTTTATTTTAAGAATCGTTGTACAAGAAATATAAAAATAAAAATACTTCCTTGTGGAGGGAAAGATTGATTAGAGAGACTTTAGCTTCTCTCGATCGGAATTGGATTCAACTTACTGTTCGAACCATAACACAACATATCCCCAAAAAACAAAAAAAAAAAAAAAAAAAAACATAGAGAAAGACAAACGACAAGATCCAAGAGACAGAAAACTAAAACATCAGCTAGATGTGAACTGGATTTTAATTGCTGTCAGCTTGGTATAATACAAAGTTTTTGAAAAAGTTTCGCAAGTTTCATTTCTAGAGAAAGAGTGGAGAGAGTGGAAAGAGACTCTAATAGATTTAAGCCACCAAAAAATAGCTCTTGGGACGACAGTCGGGTTCACGTTTATGATTTATAACTAACTAAGGAATGCCAACTCGGTAGTATTCTGCAAAACAATTTGGAAAATATTTTATTTCTATACAACAACAACAATAGGTAACGAAATTTTATACCCAGCTGTGTTAACTTATGACTGTGTTAAATTATGATTATAATTATAAGGTAGAGTTTGGTGATCCCCTAGATGGACGCGGCTTAGTTTAACTAATTAATAATTGTGCAAAATAAGTATTAAGTCAATAGGAGAGCTAGAGATAGCTAAAATAAACGAATACCAAGAGATTCGCTTCTAACAAACATATTTGTATGCCATAAGAATTGTCAGAAAAAATCTTTTATCCACAAATAATTCTGATAATGTTTACAGGCAACAACAATTACTGTAATTGCTTCTAAACTATATATTTTTACATAAGAAAGTCACGAGCCGCTGGCGATCTTATCATATTTCGATGCTGTCAACTCTTTGCAGTCGTCATTGCTTAACGAAATATTGCGGCTTATGTGGCGCCTCATATCGCTTACTCTAAACGCATATGTATGTATGTATATATGTTGTGCGCAACTAAGTCCCACACGGCAACTGCATTGACAGTCGGCAAATTTCCCGGTAATACTGATGCCACACTGTATATCAGCGTATCGGTTGTCTATGTGCGCCACAGCGCTGTTGCAAGTGCACCGCATCTACGCGCCTACGCGCCTACGCGTATTCGCAAGTTTTCCTGGTTGCACAGCGCACGGTTTGCCGAAACACAAAATTCGGTTGAAGTTTCGTGGCGGTTTTTCACGCTCTCACGTCAGTGCCTCAGTTACTTTTATTTGTCAGCGGTGTATTTTACACAGTGTTGTTGTTATTGTAGTAAAATCACACCAGCGCGGCAATATTAGGTTTAGTATCTGGTACGCGCTGGTGTGTTGTAGATATGCGGCTGAGCGTGTTCGTTTGCTCGCACAAACTTTGTGAATTTTGTAACAGCTTTGCGGTTTGCGCCGATTTGTTTATATTTGGGAGCAGAGCATTTCCAATAGAATTCAAAAATGTCTATCAACGCATTTATTTGAGGCTTTATGGGTTGTTATTGTAATTGAGTGGGCTTAAATTGCTTTCGCACATACTTTTATGCTTCCGGCAATTGAGGGAGTGTTGAGTGCTCTCAGTTTCCGCTCGATTGATTTCAGCAAACGGAAACTTTGAATGAAATGTAAGAAATTATGTAATAAAGTATGTGTGTATGTTAGGGAAGCTGCAAGGGAAAACTGGTATTGCAAGCCATATCTTTCGATTTCGCACATTTTTGATAGAAGATTGGCTCTTGTAAAGGCAGTATGATCACTGAAGTTGATCTCTATATTCTTCTTAGTACTTCACTTATCTGTTGAAAACCCAAATGAGCTCATTTACAATAACTTAAAATGCTTTCGAAAATGTGAGCTTAAGGCGTGGATCTGGTAAAATTTTTAATAATTTTCTATTTCAAAATGGGTAAATTGACTTAAGTGTAGCAAAGCACCTTCAGATTGGTTGACTATTTTATGCCAGTAGAATTACCATGCAAAAGAAAAGCGTGGAACAACCCGACATAAGTTGAACATGTAACCTCTTCCACTAAGTTTGAGTTTTACAGACTTAACTGTTTAAGAATTACATTACTTTGAGTAATTTTAAAGTATACTTCATGCGATTAATGACCGTTCCGAAGACCGTTTGTCGTCCACTTTTACAGTAAAACTTACAGCAGAGGCACAAACAGTTGCCAACGATCTTTTCAGAGTTTTATGAACAAGATTTAGGGATCACTTATTATTTATTGTCCAATTTGGCAATATAACTAACTGACTCCCTCAATTATCCGAGGGAGGGTTCGACGAGTTAGTTCTGATAATTTTGATCTACGAAACAAGTGTTATATGAACCAAACTATTTTTTATCCTCACATGATAAAATGAACCAACCAGCCAGGTTGGTGAAAGCCAGGTCTTAATAACGTTCGGTATACGGATGAACGAAAAAGTCTCCACAAGACATTAAGCTGCCAAAGTTCAGAACTTCTCGATGTGATCTCAAGTAAAAGACTGTCGAAACAGATCGGTTCTCCAGTAAGATCTTAGCCATACCTACTTGATATTTACGGATTGTCATTTTAATTTTTTTTTTTAAAATACATCAGACGGTCTCGAACTACGCTGTTCTAAACTATGTGATTGGAAAACAATAGCTCAAGAACTTAGGTAAATATTTTTCCTCGAGCAAATGATGTGTATTGTTGATGTTCGTCTTTTGTTTTAGGCTTTGAAACCCTTAAACCCTATGCAAGTGAGTCGAATTCGTAACGGTCACTTGATGAACGTTGAATTCAATATCCCGTTCGCAGAAATATCTGAAATTAAGTCAGTCTAGAGCTATCAAAAACGGCCAAATTTTAACAATTTATGCTGGAAGTAAGGAAAAGGCAATCGAATTGCTCTCTTTCAGGTTTTATTAAACATATATTTGAGAATAAAAAAAAATTCTATATTGGCAATTTGATTAAAAATATGGCGCCTATTGGGCCAAGCTTCGGAATTACCTTTTTCAAAAGGGCGTTCACGGCCGACTGCAATTCGACTGTGTCGACTTGTGTAAATGTAAAGCTACAGCTAAAATTTCAAGTCAATAAGCGCTAAAGGCCCATCGTCACCCGGTTTTGAAAAATCCAGCTTTGAGAAAAACGCTGGCTGGGCCGAACGCTTCGTCACCACATCGGATTGGACAAGCAAAAATTTTATTTTTTTCCGGTTCTACTAGTTAAGGAATTTTTGGGTCATATACCCTTGAGTTTCTGTAAGCCAAGAAACTAGACTTTTTTAAATCCTAGCCTAAATGGTGTAACCTCTTAAGCGGAATATTTCTGAATGACCGAAAATTTAGGCGAATAGCTGATTAGACTTTAAACTGCTTCAACTTTGATTGAAACGGCGTAATTGGATGTACGAGTAGAGGTCCAAATGACCTGGGTTCGGTCCCAGTTTCCTGCCAAGCGTATGAAACTTATTTTTAAACGAAGTTTACAGCCCAGCAAGCAACTTTAAGGCTCACTAGTGAGTGAGTGGGTATTTAGTGTAAAAAAGGTTTCAATCGGCCATTTGTTCGTGGCCTTATAGTGATTGTACCTTCATAAACACAACAATACCAAGTGGAGGAAATCCTCCACTAAACTTTTTTGAAATGTTTAATCTATCATTAAGTGTCTCATTTTTGATAGAAGAAAAAATATTTCATTCAGAAAGTTTGTTTTAAATATTTTATAATTTTTCTTGCTGAATGTTATTTCTACATGTCATTTAAAATTTTGTACTTTGAGGGATTAAAGCGGCGTAATAGCTAAATTTTATTAAAAGAAAAATTTAGAGTGCAGATGACGACTTGAAATTGTACACGGCGAATACCGCTACCACAAAGAGAAATACAAAAATTGTTCAGTTGTTCGATTTGCACGTGTATGTATGTGTGAGGTCTACTCAACAAACAACTTCTTCCAATGAATCCCGTAAACATCATTCTTCAACGTAGGCACTAATCACACAGAGATTAATTGCGCTGAATAATGTGAAAGGCAATTGCGCTTGCATATGTGTGTAAACATATAAATATATATATAAAAATACACACACATGTATGTGTTTAAATTTAAGCTAACTTCCGTAATTGAAATACAAGTGAAGACAATGAAAGCTACAAATAAAATAAATTAAAACTAACAACAATTAAACAAGCACTTGCACAGAGAGAGTGCAAAACACACCCATTAATAACAACAACAATGGCAACGATTACAAAATTGATCCCAAATGTAAATGCTGCACAACGATGTTAGCCAACAACTGGCAATCAAGCCAGGTCCCACCCATGGGGCGGTAAACGGAGACCGCCGACGTGGAGGACAACCGAACCGAACTACCAATGAAGCAGGTAAATCAAGTTACACAAATTCAATTATCCCGACAGTGTTGAGCAATGCAAAACACAACGCAACAAAAACAACAAAAAATGTAAAAATCAGAAAAACTGAGAAAATAAAAAATGAAAGGAAATTGCAAAATACTGCAAATATGTGAAGTGAGTCAAAATGGGATGGGATAGTGATTTAAGGATAAAATTGCAACTAACAATATCCGTAAGAAAATAAATTCCAAAGCAACATGTAGGTGGAAAACTGATATGCAAAGGTAGAGATAGTGATGCGTAACTGTAAGAAAATGGAGTCTCTTACAATATTTCTGGATAGGAAGCAATATTGTTTGCTAATAACTAATAACAAGCTTATGCCTTTGGCCGATTCCGACGTGTGTTTGTATTTGTGCAAACTATTTTGCATGTATATTTGAATGCTTAGAAGAGATATTAAACTCGAGGCAAACATACAGGTGCCGTACATAGGGAAATTGTGAAAATTTTAAAGTTCAGTTGGACAACAACTCGACGAAATTTTGTAATACACTTTTTATAAGAACACATATTCACGTTTCTTCTTTTATAATTTGTATTAATTTTCATTTTGCCGCCACGAATAATAATTATTTCACAGAGAATAGTTGTACACAGCCCGTATTAACTCAATAATAAGCTCAAATATCTCAAAATTTTATCGAAAACGAGTATGTCTCTATTTCAGTTGTACATGGTGAAGAGTACTGAAGGGTAACGAAGGTATGTGACGAGGCTTTAACGGTCGGAATTGTAGAAAAATTAACTGCCATATTACTCCGATCAGAATCATATTTTTTTCCTTGAAGAAAGAAACTAATTCAATTACAATTAATAAACTTAAAACAATCAGACCTTAATTGTATCCCAAATTGACATACAATTAACCTCTTAATTTTTGATTATGATTAACTATTTATTATGATTAACTCTTCAATTGAAGCAACTCCTTAAGTGAGAATTAATAACATTTCAGAAAATTTACCGTTAATTGCATTGCAAGCCAAACAGTTAAATTTTTTATTAAATCTGCAAGTTTTGCAATCAACGTGTATCCAATTCTGTACAACAAAAAAATTTTTTTTCTTTGGTGACTATTAATTAACTGTAAAAATGTTAAGTCAATTTGTTACGCAATTATTTTTGATTTAGGAGAAATTTGCACTAAATTTGAATTTAATTTTCAATCAATGAAACACATCGGTTATTAATGAAGTGTCCATTGAAAAATTTTGCTTAATTGAATTTAATTAGAAAAATTTAAACTTAATTAACTGGTTGTGAGTTATTAACTAATTGATAATCAATTTGTATCCAATTACTATGAAGTCTCTGCAAAGGTAATAAACAAACTTCAGCTTAATAAGTGATTAAAATAGAATCTTTTTCAGTAAAAAAAAAAGTTTAATAAAAATTCCCAGCTTTTAAAAATCATTAATGATGCTGATTAATGAGTATTATTTATCCGACTTATGGTGCAAATGTAGAAATAATTTGCGATTTTGTGGATCTGAAAAGTATAATACTTCTGTTACAGTTTTAAAGCAAATGCTTACCTGCTCGTCCATTACACAGAATTAAAAATCGAAATCCATGCACTTTCTATTCTGCTATCGGACACTTATTTTTTAAGCTTAATTGAATGGGCTCTTGAACCTAAGTGTGTCGTTCAATAGCTAATTATCTCAGATATTTGATGAGTACCAGATTTTATTTTTAATAAATATATTAAGTGCAAAAAAAAGGAAAGATGACCTGACTAAGCCTGATATCAACTAAAAGTTTAACAAAAATAAAATCAAAAGGATTTGAAGTATATAACTAAGTATATAAACGTTTGGAAATTTTAAATAACTTGCTTGAAGGAGGGACTTTTCTCTTATAATTTAAAAAAGGTAGTAAAAGAGAACTTACTATTGTAGTTTTATTTCATTTAAAACTAATTAGTTAAACAATTATTTTTTTTTATATATCGGAAAAATATTATATGTCCTATCTGGCTAAATAATCATGTAACTAAGGATTTCAAATTATTTCAAAGTGACCATCTGCGGAGGCTAAGATTTGCGGAGGCTGCATGTAAACAGTTTGACTAATACTAAATACTTAATATTTAAGGGGAGCTTATCTAAACCGATTCTACTTTATTTATGTATACCAATTAAACCACAGAGACGATCGAAGAAATTGAAGAAAAACGAAATAATAAACAAATAGATTTAAGCATTTCGCAATTTACAGGAAAGCTCGATGGAAGCACCTCTCTGAGAACTTTAGGAGAGTAAAATGACCCCAGTGGAATATTCAAATGGACAAAGCACTACTTATTAGCCGAAAACTTTCTGCAGTGGGAGTAGGTAAATAGAGGGTAATAAAAAATCGGTCTTAGAATGAACCCTCTGCTCCTAATTGCCGATTATTTCACTGAAATTATAAAAACAATAGCCACGTAATTAGCCTAAGCTACGCTCAACTATCACGAAGTCACTGAAATTCCGCTAACTTTTCAAATGAAGCGCGTGTTTCAGAAAAACAAATACAACAACAACTATTAATTAAAAAAAAAAAAGTTACAAACAAAAGAGTTGCACAAAAAGTTAATGTCACGACTTGACAAAAATCTGCCATCTTCATTATTATAATTATTACGGCACAGCTGCCGCTTGTCTGCCGTCAGTTCATTTATGGTTTCTGTGTAAACCAATTCGTAGCATGCAGCATGTAGTCATATCCCCGTCCATCTCGACCTGTGTCATTTGGCTCATTTTTAATTTCCACGCTGACATCACGTACACTTAATTAAAAATGTGTGTGCTCGGTGGCCATTTCCGGTGACCATTCCGCCTGCGACCGCACCTCGACTGTCGGCAGCCCGGAGCGTTTGGCATTTGCCATCCAATGTTCGTGACTTACTTCGTCAACCATTTGGAGTGGATTGGCAGATGCTAAGCAAGAAATGGAAGAAATAGTTATTCGCAAATCATGCTGCTGCTGCTGCTGCTGCTGCTGCTGTGCGGTTGGTGGTGTTGCAACGCTGCTCTTGTACGTGTCCTGACACATGATGCGGCGGCAACACGCACACCAAAAATGAACATTTGCAACAATCATCACTTTCAACGGCGGCTCAACGGTCATTTCTTTGTGTGTATGTGTGTGTGTGTGTGTGTGTGTGTGGCAGCGTGCTGGTGTCTGTAGCGCCCACACGCCTCAACGCTGGTCATGGCTCGGCTACAAACAATAGGATACATGGCTTTGTATGTATCTATAGATGTTCACACACACACACACATACACACACACACATGCGGCAATTTAAGGGAAGTTAATTTACACTCACGTTTCATCGACTTTTTGCTTGGCAAAGTTGCCGAATTCACATATAAGTATTGTTTCGAAACTCATATGTATAAATATATGTAATATATATGTGTGTAGGTGTGTTTTTGTTGCTTGCGCCAGCAAAACAGTCAGTCATGTTATCTACTTCTCATTAATTATAGTTTTTGAGCTCTCTGCCACTTTTTGTTCTTGTTATTTCTTCGCTTTTTCCCATCAAACTCGAGTCATAATTCCAGCCGAAGAATAATGAATAGCGAATAGCCACAATCGCCATATGATTATATACACACACACACGCAGACACACACACACACACACGAACATACTAAGCACCCTGACAAGAAAGTTTATACTCTGCGCTAGTTGTTGTTGTTGCTGCCATTGCTGTCCATTGTTGTCACGTTCGCTATTTGTTTACGCTGCACTGACTTTGTGTGCTTTTACGCGGCATGTATCAATGGGTGGGTGCGCGCGTGTGTGCTATCTCACACCATTGAAGCATACTTTTGTGCGTTCGGCGTAATTTTCGCCTTTGCTTACTTTTTGTGTGCCAACGGCCAGGTGCACTTATGAGTTTTTGCTTCAGCATGAACATTACACATACACATACACATACACATAGACAGATGTTCGCTGACAGCTTTCCTCGTGTCTGTGTATGCGTGCATGAGCTTGTGGTATTCGACTTTTGTTTTACGCTGTCGGTCAGTTTTAGTTTCAAACTTCGCATAACGGTAAACAGCCGTTTTCGGTACAACGGGCAGGTGGATGCTGCCTCTGCTCCTGCTACCGCTGCTGCTAATGCTGTTGTTCGTGGCGTAATTTCTAATTTTTCCACATTGGCTCAAGCCCGACTGTCCTTATATGTAAAATAATGATGTGTATTGGGTTCTTGTTGCTGCACTATGCAACAATTATGCAATTAATTGGGGACCCTTTTAATAATAAAAAATGTTTGACTTAATTGAAACCTTTGTTAGCTGAAGGATTAACTAGAACTAATCGAAAGCTCATATGTGTATTCATCGCATCTCAGTCTAATGTATTTTTTATCATACGCTCTCAGAAAAAGTTAAGGGACGAAACTGTCATACTCTACATATCCATCAAATTTGAAGGGCCTGAAGCTGCCTTTGATTGGCTGATGGCTTTCCTCTCGACTTATTCCCTTAGTGCTATGTTTACTGCACTGCATTTATTATTAGAAAAAAAAACTCTATTTCTTCCCGAGTTTTGCATTAAATATGATCTGTGCCCTCCATAAATGGTTTATTGTGCTTAGATACAGAAGTTCATATAATAATTACATATAGCACAATTGTTGTAGGATATTAGTATAATATATATACTCGCAAGGGTCCAGAAAATGCGGACGTCCGAAAACTTCCTGGCGACGTTTAGTAGATGCCGACTTGAAAGACCCTTATATTTACTGGAATATTGGATCGCAACTCACAAAACTGGCAACGATGTCAACACTTTTATTTTGGCCCTACGCTCTAACCGAAGTTAAAGAAAAAAAATATATAGATATATATGAATGATATATTTCAAACATAGAGAGCTATGACAAAACTCCTTATGTCTTGAGCCCATTTATACCAGATTTTTGCAGATGTAAGACGATAACTAAGTTCTTAGTTTCTTAGTTTCCTCTGTGTACCAATAATCGCTCACTTCCACACTTTTTAAATAATTTCTTCGAAAAGCTTCAAGTTCATTTACTGAAATGGAAGGACTAATACCATTATGGAACATAGTTCAGTGCTTTTGAACTCAGATTAATTATGGAGATTTTCGTTGAAGCGGTCCATGAATATTAAATTTGTAACGGTTGAGTGTCATAACGGTTTTAACGGCTGTTGGGTATCATATCAAACAAAAAATCAAACTGCGAAATCAGAATTCTCTAGCTCTTTACCGACTATGTGTTAAATTATCAGCACTATGCAGTCTAAGCTTAACTGTCTATAGAAAATCTACCAAATTAGTAGTATAGGTGCGAAGTTTTTTCTTTTAACTTTCTAATCTATCCCTATGTTCCCATCTTCGGTTCTTCTCATACTCCTCTCTCTTACTTTCTGCCAATTTTCTCTTTCGGCCAATGTCTTCTTTTCTATATTATTCTTTTTCATCTCACCATGACCATCCTTTACAATCTTTTTTTGCCCTTTCCATTGAATATGTTCTTGGTTAGACCAGTTGTATTCTCAATTTTATTTGAGAGTAATTTATTTTATTGAGAGTAAACATTTTCCAGCTATGAAATGGATATCCAGAGAAATATTTTATTACAAAAAGGTTGAAGAAAGAAAGATCTATTCTCCGCTACAAAATAATAATCGAGATAATATTAGTTATCGGCCAGTTCAACCTATTATAATATCGGAGCCTATCCTGCAACAAATTATTAAAAAAGTTTTTCTCTATAACAGAACTTCTCAGCTCATTCGATCCACATCAGCCATTTTAGACCAGTTCAAAACTGAATCTTCCTTGGTGATGTCGTCCTTCTTTTAGTTTCAACTTTGCCGAAAATCAATGGTATTCCCAAATATGCTTACACTCGTGGGTTTGAGTCAAGCATAATGCAAAATGTTTCTTTTTATTCAAAGTCTTTCAATATAAAATTTTTTTTGCAGCATCGCTCGTTTTTTTTGTATTTCTGATATATAAAGACCTGATCTTAATGTATACATATCGTATCTTCTGGACATCAGCAGTCTGCAAAGAGAACCTTGAAATTGTTTGTAAGGGATGCATTTTTTTTCTAAAGGTATACAAAGGTGCTATATTAGACGCTTACGGTTAATTCCAGTGGTCCGATATGCTATTATCCGACTTGCAGAATTTTATACTTCCATTTAGCTCTACATTAATGAAAAGTATGAAAAGACTATTCATGTTTTCTTTTCATGTTACTCATTTTGTGTTGATGCTAAAGTTGACTGCTGACAGTTACCGTTACACAGGATGTCACGTGCAGCATATTTTACGCTGTGCTACATTTCGGTGTTTTTTTTTTTTGAAATTTTTACCTTCCTGCTCACGAGTGCTACGCCTTTCTTCAGCCGCATATGGCACATATATATATACATATATATATATATATATGTATGTGTGTGTGTGTGTGTGCACATATATGTTTGTATGTGTATGTATATGTGGCGGCATGTGTGCGCCTATCTGCAGGCGGCCTGTCTGCCGTAATTACAACAACCGCGTAGGATAAATTAGTTGAACTGGTTTTTGGGCGTTCGCAGCACTTTCATCTCCCTACCCGCCACTCTCTACACCCCTCCCGCAAATCGGGCGAGTCCGCAAAATGCTTTTATGCTGCGAGCGCTTCAAACTTTTTGTTTAGCTATTAGTTAGGACAGCAGACTCACATAGATGTGTCCACCACTTTGGCTCTTATTTTACGGATTTTTTCGCCCTTTGTGCTTTGTTGTTGTGGTTTTTTTTTTTTTTAATGCAAAAATTTTTCTTCTTCATTTCATCATTTTGCCTCCTTCTTTCTTTCGGCTCTCATGCGAGTTGATGTTGCGGCATATTTGCCTTGTTGTTGTTGTTGTTGTTTCTGTTGCTGTTGCTGTTGTTATTGCATTACTAATACGCATGCCGTCATATTTTCTGTTTTGTAATGTTCTGCTTTCATAATGGCCGCTTTGTTTCACTATTTGTTTGTTGTTGTTTATGCTTGTTTTCTACTTTGCTTTGTTGATTGTTGTTCCCCTTTAATTGTTGTTATTGTTTGTGACCTGTAAATATCACTTCGAGCAGCCGCAGTCCGATTGCAGTGGGTTTTTTTTTTTTAACTGACATGCCACTGGGTACTTTTAAGGCTTTAATCGGGACAAACTGTCCATCCATTTAGGTGTTTTTGTTTTTTCACTTTTGAATTTGATTTCCAAAGAGTTGTACAATTTTGCACAATGTAAACTAAGCAATTTATTCAAGCCGAAAATTACTGAACTAAACTCGACAATTTTCTTCTATGCACCATTTTATTGAGAGTTTGTCTATTTTTGGAGAGTTTTGTGGAGAGTTCCATCGACGAATTTGTAAAGGTTAAAGATTTTTCTAGTAAACTTCATCTCCTCTGGTGGTCCCTATGAAATAATGATGTTCCTTTTCGCATCACCTTCCTTGATGGAGAAGAGATGGACCTTCCTGGATGGAGAAATGAGCAACACCACGTCGTTGAGACTCAATCCTTTAATATAATCACAGGGCATTTATTCGGATATACGAAGTACCTTCAACATATAATCCGCTATATCTACTTCAGCACATCGAAACGAAAAAGTTGAATCATATAATGAGAGACTGTGTCAAAATCTAAGTTCACTTGATCAGACTTTAGTGGGGCAGACCTTAAGAGAAATTACTAGGTCGGCCCTATAAAATCCATAGCGGTAAGAGTAATAACTGCCAGGGGACATTTCAATGGCAGTGCTCACCACCAGAGTGATGTTGTAGTTGGCAATCCGTATCACCAGCCACCGGTTAGAAAAGATATGTGAGTCTGCCTAGCCTAATGGCAGACTATGATCAGGCGACTCCTTACCTTAGGTATGATTCCATGGAATAATTTTCAAAATTTGGATGAAAAAATGCTTGAACTAGGAGTTTTTGATCACCTCAGAGTATACGATGGGTTAATCTCGACCTGAAGCAAAAACTATTCTAACAAAACAATTTGTTGTCTCATTGGCTCAGTTCAAGTTTTTATACAAGTGTCTTAAAAAACATCGAGAACTTCAGATAGTTTACAGATAGTGGAATTTTCAAGATTTTTGACATTATACAGAAGTTTAGTACTGTTATTTCATAATTGTGGACCCCAATAAGTATAAGAAAAACTTGTTAATTGACTCAATTAGGAGGACAATTAGTTAACTATCACTGCAAATTGAATTAATTATAAAGTTTTGATAGAAAATATAACTATTCACAAAGAATCGATTGGAATAAATGAAAGGTCCTGATCGGATCCACGCTTAGCATTGATATTTATAGGAGAGAACATGTGTTAATATTGAACTGCATTGATAATGTGATGCTGGGTGTTAAAATTAGTTCGAAAAATGCGAAAAACTCAAAAAGGTGACAGTTTTAAGAAAAAAACTGAAACTCATTCATTTATAGAAAGTGTGTAGTCTATGTTTAAATCTCATAACTCCTAAAAGATAATATCATTGCAGTTAAAAAACGTAAGTATTATGTGAAGATATTGAAAATGATTATGAACGAAACGTTTTTTTAATGAGCTTGAATCAATAATTTGTCCGATAATATTTCCAAATTTTTCAGAGCCTGTCGAGAGATATGGAAAGAGAAACATCTTCAGTGTGAATTGTATTATAAAAAAGACGGTCTTCGGAACAAACAATTTATTTGTATATAGAACGAGTCATCCAAGTACTCTTCTTCTACAGAAAAAAAAGAATTAAAAAAAAGTAATAATTTTCGAAAATAAAAAAGCAAGAATGTCACCCGGAAAGCGCTAGTATATTATGCATGTATATTTTCACAAAAGTAGCAACACGATGGCATATTTACAACAATTGGCACAGTAAGCTAGACACCCGGTTTTAGATCGGTGAGTTGTCAAAAAGCAGTCAGTGAACAAAAGGCGTCAAAAGTGAAGAGAAAACAGCGAATCATTTTGGGGCACCTAAAACCTAAGAGCACAACTGCGGGCAGAAAAGAATTTACTAGCTAACAACAAAAGCGAAAAACAGCAAATTTGTGAGCTTCAGAAATCTGTGTAAAGATGAAAGATGAAAGAAAAGACAAAAGAGTTATGCACACGTAATGTGGCATAGTTCTGAGTAAACAAATTTTATACTTGTATACTTGACAACTATAGAAACTCACATTTAAAGTGGTGAGAGTGGTGAGAAACCACATATGTGGTGAATATCACCTAATCTCGCCGCCACATAAAAGAAAAAACTGTTATACCACTCAAAATCACTCAAATCAAGAGAGAGAGAGACGTTATAAACGAGTGGAAGAGAGTGCTCGTAGCAAACTGAGTACGCGCCATGGAAGCTGCACGACGCGGCGTATGAGTAACATCGTCAATTGCCATACCGCGTAAGAACTGAGCACATTCGGTTGCAAAAGAGAAAGCGAGAGTGCGCAAAAATACTGACCTAACATGTATTTCCGATGCCGACGCGCAATGGCGAAATGTATCAAGGGTTCGCTCGTGCTCGGCAATTTTATTGCACGGAATGTAAGAATTTCGAAAAATTGCGCTGTGTGAAAATATTCGAAGTTTCACAACGAAATGAAGCGCTGTGTGGCGCTGAGAGTGTGCTGGCATGCATTTCGTAAGCAACAAAAGCAAAAACAATAGAGGAGTTTAATGTTCATGTGCTCGACTTTGCTGCCGTCGTGGTAAGCTACGTCAGTAGAATCGTTTTGTTAGTCTTGTCGAGCGGCGGTTGAGTTTGCGGCATTGCAATTCGTTGCAACAATGACGTGCAAATGCAATATGTTTGACATGCATTTGACGAATAAATTTACGCGCGTGTAGCAAATATTTTGACTTGATTTAGAGAAGAATTTTGTAGAAAACTAGGTTGAAGTTGACGAGGCGAGCGAAATAGTTGAAAGTTAAAAAAAAAAATGTTTGAGCATATGAAATGAAATGGGAACAAACGTATAAATATTATTGATATAAAAAATTTTTTAAAATAAATTTTTTCTAAAAAATAAATTAAAAGAAAGTTTAATTCGAATAATTTTTAAATTGAAGAACAAGATAATCAATTAAAAATAAATGAAAATATTTTTCAAAAATATTCATAGAAATATTGCAAAAATACTAGCTCGCGTGTGAATGTTTTGATGAAATAAATTTGATTTTGGTTGACAGCAAAGTACTCGCTACTTCTCACTAGGTAAGTCCAACTGCTTATTATAGCTTTTATAATAAAAATTATTAAGTAATAAAATACAAAAAACAGTTAATATGCTGTTCTATGTCTTTCTTTAAGTATTAAACTTGTCACATGGCACTTTTGCACTTTTTGCTGTGTACAGTAACCAAGTTTATAGCGAAGTTCTCGCAAGTGCGTTGCATGCAAAATGAAACGACACGTAATACTCTAACAGAAACGATAGCGCAAATTGGAACGAAAACTAATAACGGTTAGCGTGTATCTCGTGACTTCAACTTGTACTTCATTATCAGCTTGCATGCTAGCTCATTCGCTTTTAAGGGGACTATTTCCATTCTCACTTGAAGCGTTAGATGACCAGCATTCAGTACTCTGCTCCACCAGAAGACTTCAACTTGCACTTTACTTCGACGGAAAATGTTTGAGCTGCTCTAGTTAAAGTCGAAATGAAGCGAGATTTGTTGTTGTAGCAGTGGCAACGCAGCTAGCATTGCACCTTCATGTTATAATTTCACTAAAGAACACATGCTTGCATACCCACAGACGCTTATTGAGCGATTATCTTTGCGCGCCTTCTTCGCCAGCATCATCGCCATCACACACACACACATGTATGCAACTAGCTGTACATTATGTCATTTGCGCTGGTCCGCAGCAACTGCTGTTGTTTGACGCCGCAATGCAGATGGTTTGTAACGCATACTAAACTGCATATGTAAATCAACGTTTACAAAATTATACCTATGAACTTGGCCGCGCATAAATGTGTGTGTGAGCACTTCTATCGCAGAACTCATTTGCACTGGCATTGTGCTATGTGCTTCATTTTCCTGATATTTCCACATTTAACTGCCGTAATTGTAAATTTTTTCGCCACTTTCGACTACTTCGTGCGTTTAATTTTTTCATTTTTGTAAGTTTCAACATTGCTGACACATATTCTTACTGCAATTAAAAGAGAAAGCACAAAAAATAAAAGTTCTAATTTCAAAGCAACAAATACTTTTTGATATTTAAATGCGCGTATTTGATTCCAGAAACCATGAAAACATTTATATGTGTACACATTTTTTGCCGCATATATACCCCCATATGTGTGCACAATTCATACAATGGCCCGAAACTTCGCTATGGTTATACACTGCGTATGAGTAACACATTGGTTTTGCTGCAGCTATACTGTGTTTCTGATATGAGCTACATATTTATTTATACATTACATTGTGTAGTATATGTATATGCGTAGAGTATTAGCATTGTGGCATACGCTAATGAGCAGCAGGAGCGAACTGTCAACAAACCGGTATTCAGTTAACTTGGCTTTGTTGTTTTTCTATGTCAAAGCATTTGACGCGAAAATAAAAATAAAGCTTAATAATAAAACTGGAGTAAACAAAAATAACTTTAAACAAATGTTAGAGCATTTGTTTTCATTCAGCGCGACCCAAAAAGTGTGCTTGGAAATAAAGTTAAAAGCTAAGCAGCATTTTAGGCGCAGTTGCCGACTTGGAATGGTACAGAATATTGCGAGTGCTTTATAAAAGTGAGAAACTTGTGAAATTGTTGAAGGCTAATGTGCAAACTTTGTAGTACTAATATACAATCGCAATTAGAATGGTGAACGGAGTTGGCCTTCTTGAATGAATAAAGTCGGATTTTAGATATATTTAAATGAAATTTGGTGCAGCGATGCATTTCCTTAGAGCGTCTATAGTTCTTTAGAAGTGTTGAGATCGGAAGTCTATATTCCATTGTCTGCTTTTAAGATTGTTTATTGACCTTTCTTCTATTCTATTATTATTTCGTGGAGGACACATGGGCAGTTGTAAAAAAGGATATGATATAGTTGTGCCCTTTTGGCAGTGTATCTCTCCTATATTAAGTAAATACATACACTGTAGGCGCTCGCTCTTGATCACAACTTTGGCCAGAACTGCTGAATTTATTTCTTGAGAGTAAGAAAATGGTGGTATACCATGCGAAATTATTGCATAAACCTTTTAGGTATACTCAAAAATGCAGGGAACTCTTTTTGCATCGGACAACTGATAGTAACGTTATATACACGCTTAGAGTTATTTTGATACCTTTTAGGTTCCTTACTAAAATAAATATAAAACTCGGCTACCTCCGAGATTTACTTTGTATCACTTATTTTTATTGAAATGTGTTCTCTAAGCAAAATGGCATAAGATTGAAAAGCGTCACTCAATTTAGAGATTTAGAAATTTCGGGATTTGGATATATAAATTTCGGTATCCCGAAAATTTTCGGGATTCACTGCATTTATATATTTTTAACAAATTTATTTGATTATAAACTGGTAAAAAACCCGGAATCATCAGGTAATTTGACATCGAAGGCCGAAAATATTGCAACCATTCTGGGGTAACTCATATATATGGGCACGACCTTCAGCTGTTGTAAAAATACAATGAAAGTAATTTTATAGTTTATAGCAAACGTTTTTTTTTTATGTTAGACATATTGTCTCTTAACAGTCAAATATTAAACTAAATCTAGAAGAAAAACCCCGCTTTCAGACACAAGGCTGTTCATCTTCACCTGAAAAATATGTGAGCTATACCGTGCCACAGAAATCTATGCTGAAAAAGTTTTTGTTTGAGCTGTGCAACAACAGCGAACAAACTCAATTTCTTAAAGATTAATTTCAAAAACTCACAAGGATTAAAATAATAAATATCCATTGTTTTTGTTGTTGTTGTTTGTTGGTGCAATAAAAGAAAATGAGTCAAAGCGGAGAATAGGAGTCGTACTTTATAGTCGTGCAGGCAGCAGTCGGAAAGAAAACATTGCTGAAGTTGACTAGGCGCTAATGGTGCCTAAGGCAGACAGACAGACAGACAGGCAGGCAGAGAGGCAGGCAGAGAGACGAGCAAGCAGCAGGTGACCGAATGCAATATCCTGCACACTTTCGGCGGCCATCGAAGAAAAAACTAAGGCAAACAAACATTTGAAACCGAAATGAAATTCAGTATGCCCGAAAGCGCACAAAGTAAAAACGAAGAAATTAGTTAAGGAATTAGGCAATTTCGCAAGAAACAAGCACAAAGCAATATGAGTAAGAACAATTTTGAAATTGAAATAGACGCGCGCTAATAAATTAAAGCTTTCACGACGATGAGAAAAAGTTTTCAAATGACAAATTATTAAAGCGTTACATGCCATAGTAGTATGCAAGCCTCTGTGGAGGTGCGTGTGTGTGATATGCGAAATTTTCCTACCGCCATGCGAAATTCAGGCGGGTTTAAGTGGCAAAACTTTTGCACACCAAGCGTGGTGGGGAAAGTGAAGGGCGGCGCGCATATGCGCTTAGCTTAAGTGCCGTTTGTAACTGCTTTTGGCAGACATTTCCGTTAAAACACCTTTATCACAATTTGCCACAAACATTACTACAAACTTGTGTCTATTATACATAGATATGTGATGTCTATTATATATATGTGTGTGTATTGGCACAAACGTCTGCCTCTCGGCTCAACAAATGCCTGCATCTGTCTACAAATCCGCTGCTTCCGCGAATTACGTATAGGCAAAGTAACGTGAACAATTTGTATTTTATTGTAAGCAGCAACTCTTAAGTCTGTCGCTATATGCCAAACTCGCATTTAAGTGCTATTGCTGGCGAAGGCAGTGCCAAGAGCCCGTCTGTGACGCCGTACGCATTCGTACTGGCGACCGAAGAAGACAAGTGTTGCCAAAAAATCTCTTCTGCCCAATGCCATGTATGTGCGTGTGTGTGCGTTTTAAAGAAATGCACTTGCTACTTATTTACAGGCCAAGATACTTGCTGTGGCGCATAAGTACACTGCAGTTCAAAAAAATAGTAGCACATCAAATTGTCACTCAGTTAAATCTTCCGGAACGTTTCGCATTATAAATAGTAAGCCGCAATGCTTATATAAAACATATATTATAGTATGGTAGCATATTCTTTCTTGATTTTTATTGAAAATCTCAAGCTGGACGAAAATTACAATGTTTGCTCCCTTCCATTTTCCGACGATTTTCCAAAAATCGACGCTCTGATAGTAATTATTCTAATTTTTCTTTGGTATAAAATGGCATTTGTATATCATAATCACACTGCAAATAAAATGACCACAATTTCGAATAGAACCCGACTTTGCGCCGCGCTTCATACACCTGATCCCGTCCCAATGGCAACAGAGCAGATATAGCGAAATATTTGAGAACTAAAGCTATAATTTCTCAGAGTATTGGAACCTGAAAATATATTTGAAAACAATAAAAGATCTGTATAGATACTTAAAAGCTATATTGAAAAATCAATTTAGTGCAATTAATGGCAATATATACAATTAAATTGATATGAAGGCATCAATTCGAGTCTAAAAAAGAAAAGACCATTGAACAATAAATTATAATATTTTTTAAGATACTAGGTAGGCATAGAAAATAACTCAGCAATTAATTACATCTCAGTTTTTTTAATTTTATTTTTAATTTATTTCATTTTGTTTCATACCAGTACACAAGTTGCATTATTAATACCTTTTTGCTCTGCAACCTTTTTGTTGAGCAACTGTGTTTACTCCCATGTGAGTGCAGTTGTATATCCACAAATAATGGATATCGTATCACAGTAACTTTCGCCGCATATGCCGTTATGCCGCAGCTACTAGGGGAAAAATATTATTTCTTACATTCTGTAATAAGCCACTGCAATAAGCACTCATATTTGAGGGCTCCACTTACATTTATGTGCACACTGTGAGTATAAAGCAAAGTAGCGAATACACAACCAAATGTATGTATGTATATGTGTTTAAGAGGAGGCGAGTTTTGTAGATAAAATATACCTACCTACCAAAGGCTAAATTGCTCTAGCTATGGCTCTCACCTACTAGCATTGGCAAGTGGATTTTTTAAACAATATGCAGTATATACTAGACACATACAGCCATAGATATACAAAGGTATATAAATATATTGTTTAAATTTGGGGGACTGGAATTGTACATATATTTTATATGATATATGCGTATGAAGAAGTAAAATCAACTAGCTTGTAGTATTTTCTTTCCCAGCAGGTTAGCATCTTGACAGCACCTTGGTGTCTAAAGAACTGCTAAAGCTGCGCATGCACTATGTGAGACTTCAATTTTCGTTTTCAAGTGAACTTTGCAAAATTTAAGTCTGCGATAAATGAATTTAATATGTAACTAATCATTACTTTATAAAATATTTACTTTTGGCGGCACTTATTTGTCGTTCATATTGCCCAGTTCCATGAAATTAGTTCTCAATCTCACTCGGTGGTAATAACTTCTAAACACAGCAAGGGCGATCTTGTTTCTGTCTTGCTTAGGTTTCAAGACTTTAATTTTCTATGTCTTAATATTCTAATTGTTTTAAAAAAAAACTTGAACGAATATGCAGCGTCATATAAAACCTTCTCAGTAGGCATTGAAGAGGTGTTTCTCCGTAATGCAAATTCCCTACAATCGGTTCAGCTGAGCTTTTGAGTATTCTTTGTTGAAATTTGAAGACTTGCATTTCTGTGTTGTAGAATGACAAAAAATATTTCCCAAATAGTTTTGAAGAATGCTGTTGAGCTGAGAGAGTTCGTGGTCGAATAAGAGTTTGGACCCGATCCATTTCTGTATGATCCAGACTAAACAAAGACAATTCAATTCCTTTCAATTCACAGAGAACATCGTTTTTGTACACCAAGAAACATAAATCCCGAAATTGTATGCGCTTCCGGCTAATATTTACACGTCAACGCAGTTTGTTAGTGAACAGTTACGTTTTTTTTTGCGCAACGCACGCTTGCAGGCGCTTTTGGCAGCCAAAGATGAAAGTCAAAGCCAATCACATTCGCCGTAAGCCAGTTAAAGGCAGCGTTCGTGTCGTCAGTCAATGTTTGTCAACGCGACAGGCAGCAGCTGGCAGCCGCCAATGTTGCTGTTAAGCAAATGATAGCAAACTGACGAAGACGCAGACACAGAACACACACACATATACACACGGACGCATACGCTAATAGAAGCAAAGGTGCATAAATAAAAATGGAGATGTAGCGACAATATTTGTTATTTGAAATTTGAAACCATAAAGCTCATAAAACAATTTTATGAGCGGGGTTTCGGAGAAAGGGGGCGAGCGTGAATGGAAGACGGCGCATAAGGACTCGATGAAAAGGAACGCTTTAGTGGCCCATTTGAGACGCAAGCAAAGCAATGAGAACGTGCCGACTTGGCAATTTTAGTGCACCACAGAGTGACACATACACACACACACATACACACATGCACCCATAGATGAATGTATGCAAAAGTATCGCCATATTTCAACGGCGTTTTTTGCTTTCCACACTTTGACATACATACATACATATATATATATACATATATTTTTTTTTTACCTCAAGGGCCGGCGGCGAAAGCGGCGTCTCATTCATTGCCACAGAGCATACGCACGTACATAACAAAAATATGCACCTGTTTTTATTACAGTTATTTCGTCAGCGTATTTTTCGCACAAAGACTTCCGCCCTCCACCCTTGCCGCCATCAGCGAAGCCAACAATGCGCCCAAGGCAGCAGCAATGTCGCCTTTGTTTGGCGCCTTTTGTTTGCCTTCACTTTGCATATTTCGATATTTGTTTACTTGTGGCTTTTACGGTTCTTTTCTGGGAAGAGCATAGCTTGAATCTGCTGTTGGTATTGTGTTGTTGCTGGCCATGCTGCTGTGCGGAAATCAAATGTCGCATTTTTTGATGGATTTCCTAGACTTGTTTTCACAAATATACCGATATAACAGTTTCTTTTCTTGTGAGGGGGGGTACACAAATATTTTTCTTTTTAATTTCACTTATTTGTCACGCACGTTTTGGAATTTGTTACAATAATTCTATTTTTAGTGTCACTTGCTGTCAGCTCCAATGAAGGAAATTCCTTTCTTGATTGGGTATTTTTGCGTCTTTATTTGAAACATCTTTGTTTTTCTTTTTTTTTTTTTCAATAATCAAGTTCATTTTGTTTAAGGAAATTATACATACATTTTTGCGTCACTTCGCATGTGAAATAATCGAAATCAAAACGAAAAATGACGCAATTGCATGCAATTTTTTTTATTAATAGAAAGTTGATCATTTCTAAACTAGTCTCAGACTACTTGTGTGTGCCTAGAATCTTACAATTCCCATATAGTATATTTCTACGAGCTTCTAGCTTAGCGGAACTATGTTTCGAAGACTCCCTGACGAACATTGGTGTAAAGCTTGAGCCACTCGGTGAAATTTCCGAACTCAACAAGGATCAGTCATTTGTCAATATCTTTCCTATGTGAGCTGTAGGCTTCTTAAAATTTGTCAATTTTAGAAGAAATTGGTATAAATGTTCGCACAACGTTTGAAATCGGTGAAATTTCACAATAGAAGCTTTTACTATGAAAAATATGGCAACGCTTACAGAATAATATTGAGCAGTTAAATTGAGTGTTCACTCATACGCTCAGCAACTCACCTAAATGAATTAAATTTATATAACTATCACACAAATTTAAGCGGAATAAAAAAGAAATTCCGAAACAGTTTCCAAAATATTGTTCATAGAAAATGTCAGTTAACGCTCAGAGTTGTCGAAATTCATTGAGAATGAAATATAAATGAAGTTGCCCAATTTCTTGGCAAACCGCACGAATATAGTAAGTAATAGACCCAATATTACTTCAAGCTTTATATTACTTCAAAGCCTATAGAGATATATTGTAATATCACCATTAATCCAAAACTGTTTAGAAAATCAGCATTTTCGAAATTGGATGACACTCTCCTGCATTCAAATCTGGAAGGTGATGTTAAACATACACAATGTATTTGAAAATAAAATAGAATTTAGTAGTTTAATAAGTTCGAGTTCCATGAAACCATCTATTCTTCAAATAGATCAGAATGGCTTCATTATAGACAAATTTAAAAACATTATTCAAAAAAAAAGATATGTGTTTAGAAATTGAGTTGGAAGAACTCTGGAATATTACAGACATATAACTGACTCAAAAGAGTATTCTCAGAGATTAGACTCTCAGAAATTCTAATACAGAAGAGTGAATATATATAGTACCAGAGAGAGAATTTAAAATTTGCTTGACCGCTGAAAGTTCAAAACTAACGAGCGGTGTATTTGAGATAACCTAATTTAAGGGAACACATTTTTAAGCCATCAGTCACACATAAGCAACTAAATCTGTCAATTAACTAAAATTTGTAATGAAATTACCAAGAAATTCTTGAACATAATAATAATCTCATAATTTCGACGAAAATATCCACTGATAGGTGAAAAATCTGCCGTAATAAAAGTACTATAAGTGAAAACACGCATTGTTAATATCCCGACTGCGACAACATTACATTTCTCTCAACAAATTCGTTTACTGTCGAAAACTTGAAAGTTTTTTTAGTTTTGAAACTTGCCTCTCACCTCAAGACCACATATATATTTCAAAATTTAATTTAATTTGTACATTCCGCCGCACATATCAATATATGCATGAACTTTGTCACTAGTGCTGTGCGACTTAAATGTGCACAACACACACACCTGCTGTATTGCTGTAAAATAATTTCCTCTTTAATTTTAGCGCGCGTATTAACTTTTTAAATTAAAAACTTTGTCACTTACGCTTATCCTTGATTTCACGTCGAAAGTTGTGCCTGAGCGAAGCAAGCAAGCAAGCAAAGTAAAGCGGCAATTTAACGAACATGTAGCAAACACATGAATGTATGTGTTTAAGCATGTAGTAAAACGGTAAAGGGAAGTATAGTGGCACACACTCATTCGATAAAACTTTAGTGCGGCCATTAATAATGGTTGTCGCTGCCTTCGGAACTATGAACACAAGTGAAGTCGTATCTGTTTTGGGGTTATGGATAATAAATGTGTATATTATCCCATTATCCCATTAAGTACAACAACACAGCAACAACACTCAATTTTATAAGCGCGTTGAAAGGTTATGTTGCCTCAAATAATTTTTTGCATTTTTTTTTTTGGAATAATTGTTAATATTTTATGGCTTCAAGGTCAGCAATTGATTGCCGATAAAGTATAGATGATATTCGTAATACCCGCACATATTTCTAGTTCAATTTATCCTTTTCATATTTCTGAAATTGCTTCGATAGATGGCGCTGCGCTGCAATAAATGATCCAACTGAGCGAGATCATTCAAATTTGCCTTAAAAAGAGTTATATATACTTGTGGAATATATACGTGAGACTTAGTTTAAGGGAAGGATGTCAGATGGAGTGAAATTTTTAAAAGCCAGTTCACCTCCAACAGTCCCTTTTTCGAGTTATAGTCGCTTTGAGGCATATGCTTTGGTGCATCTTGTGATGAGAAATAAGAGAGAATTGAGCGCAGAAAAAGTTCTCATATGACAATATGACAACTTGCCCTTTTATATTTAATCCTAAAGTAAA
Organism: Bactrocera minax; assembly: GCA_021498325.1. NCBI lineage: Eukaryota > Metazoa > Arthropoda > Insecta > Diptera > Tephritidae > Bactrocera > Bactrocera minax. The sequence goes on from JAKEEE010000099.1 coordinate 805,029, forward strand.
AATTGGTTCCCACTAAAATTTTTAGGCATATTTTCAACCGCTTCTTGCACGATTATGTTGCAACCATCTGAGAACTGTTCATGTATATTAATTATTTCTTTTAAATGTTATACATGTGTAAACATGCTTCTAGAGAACAAAGAAGCATACCAGGCAAAATGCAGTCAATTCTTAAAAATTGTCTTCTCATTAAAAAACGATATGCATACACTATGTTCTCCCTTACCTAACTAATTTAATTTACCTACCTAATTTACCTACCATATTTACCTAATATTGTGCGCACACAACTATGCATAAAAGCATATAATTAAGTGCACTTATAATCTGGTTACATGCCGCATATACTCTGTTCTTCCTTCTCCCTCCCTTCGCCATCTGTCCACCCTTGTCTTTCTATGTAAATAAATGCATGAAATCATGCATATGCGACAGTAGCTAATTATGCATGCATACGTCTATCCTTAAAACAGGTTTTAATCACTATAAGCCAGTAAATTTCTTCCTAGTAAGCGGTGATTCATCAAAATAAGAAATAAAAATTTCCTTTTGAGTAATTCAGATTAAAGATTGATGTACGTGTCTTATGAGTAATTTCAGCTGAGTACACAACTTCATTTTACAGCACATAAATTATGTAACTGTTTTCCACATATTGATAAGGGAATGACTTAAGGATTAACTACTGAAATTAAAGTGCTGTCTTAAACTTAAGCGGAGCTATATTTAGTAGCAATATTGTTGCAGTTGAGGTAAAAAAGCTTTTGTATACTTACAACTGGCTTGATTTTCGAGTTGAATATTTCAAAGTTTACATGACTGCAGTCTAATTACTCTGGGTATGAGCTTCGAAGCAGAGCAAAGCAATCGTCGAAACTTTCGAACAATCGAAAGATTGCTGATTAAAAAATTGTGTTGAGAAAACAGTGCGCAATTGTTTATATTTAGTTGGTCTAGTGGAGTGGCTTCATATGAAGTTATGACTGAGAAGATAGTTTTGGAGAACCACTTCGTTCTTTTATGCGTCAAGAATCTGCTGGCCAGAGCTGCAGTATTGAAATTAAGTCATAAAACCGAGCTTTGGAAAGAGTACTGTATGTTTTTTCTGATACTGTCTACCCACAGGACCCTGTATTTACAAAACTAGGTCAACTTTTTTAAATATTCTGTCTGTTTTTCACGTTCGTAACAATTTATATACAGCAAACCTTTGATTGAGATGCCTCAAAGCTACGGAGTTTCCAAAAAAAAAAAATTTTGGAAATAATACTTCCGACAAAAATTAAAATTAAAAAATAATAAAAATAATATAACTAAAAAAAATAGAAAAAATAAACCTTCAAAGATATATAAAAGTAGCATTACACGGGTATATACCAACTGTATATATGTAAATATACATCAGCTCATACTGTAACTGCCAGAGGCGTTGACAGCCCAGAGCCATCGCTCACTCGCCAAACACAACCTCCGCCATTCTCCACACACTCGCATATGCTCCTGCATTGCGCTCCAGCTACTTCAAGCAATTCAAGCAATTCAAGCGAAAAAATGGCAATGAATACATTTTCATTTATATTACAAAATATTACGTTTTCCCTTAATTTGAATGCGTATTTTACTTGTCAAGGGGAGCGCAGCAGTGCTAACTGGAGGGGAAGGAGAGAGAGAGAGAGAGAGGAAGAGCAATTGGTACAGCGAATTCGCAGTTGTAACTATAAATCAACATATTTGTATGTATATATGAGTGGGAGCTATCATTCAGTAACTCATATGTATCACACACACACACGCACACACACACATGCATATATTTGTTCAGCATGTATGTGAGTGTTTATAAAAAATTGATGTAGCATGTGAATTTTTTATGCACTCTTCCGAGGAGGCCACACATACACACATACAAACGCATGTACCTGCCATGGCAGCCATGTGAGTGTTGGACAGGCGCTTAAAATAACAGACCAGCAACATTGTACAGCAGTGCATGTTGGGGGCAGTGAAATTGGCGCATCATCATTGCGCACACACACCGCTGCAAGTAGCTGTAAATCGAAACGCCACAGAGCTATTGGCAGTTGTGGTGCCTCAGCGACCTTGTTGCCACTTATGCGCACTCAGCAAAACAAAAAAACAAAACCAAAAAAAAAAACACCCAGTAGTGTAGTCTTTGCCTACCTATGCTATGGCGCGGGTGGCGCCACCATCATCAGCAACACTACAACGTACGGTTGATTGCTACTGACACACATGCTGCCTGCGCCAACGGTATTGAGTGTGTGTGTGTGTGAGGTTTTTATTGGTATTATTGGCTGTGCGGTTGTATTCGGTGTGAGGTATGTGTGAAAAATTATGTACAAAATAAATGCGCACGAATGAAGAATTTATAAAATATTTAAATAAACACTTCATAACATATTTGCGGCGGCAAGTGGCACAGGGGAGTGCAGAGCAACAACAGAATAACAAGCAAAGCAAATGAAAATGGCAATAAGAACTTTGAAAGCAGCAACACTTCCACAAACACACCGAAGGAAACGACGTGTCCGCCAATGTTGGTGTGTATGTGTGGGGGCTTGTGGCGTGGCAAATATGCGTGGTAAAGATGGGAAGCGAGAAGGAGAGATGGTGTGATAGGTGGTGTTGTGAAAAATGTAAAATATCTATAAATATAAATATAAATTGCGAAATGTGCGGTTAACAGACAAAAACCATTTCGCATTCACATTTGGCCACTCAAAGCGAGATTGCTTGTCGACAAGCAGCTAAGGTGCGGTCCACAGATTGCACTGTGGCAACATGTGCGTCCAACGGTGATTCACTCAAATTGATTTGCACTTGAAAAAGCGTTACATGGTGTGTATTAACTTTATAACTGCATGTGTGTTGCTCTACTTTGACCATACAATTCACTAATTTTCAAGCCATATATATTTTGTATTTTAAAATAATACCCGTTCGTGATGTGAAAAGTGCAAGAACTAGCTCTGAATATAGCATAATATTAGAGAAGTAAGAAAAGTGCAACAAATATATTTTACTAGAAAATGAACATTAAAAGCGCTCACCCGATAGATTTCCTAATATAATTTGAAAACTGACCATCTTTTCATTGCTTCACACTATTCTAAGCTGATGCTGGGTTATATAAAATGGAATATCAACCGAACTGTGAGCTTTTTATATGGATTATGCACCTCCTCAACAAATAACAGCCAGCTATGTTATAAACATAAAAAAAATTTTATATTAATAATAAATAATATAATATATAATTATTAAATAATAAAAAACAGATGGCCCAAGAAAATCGTAGTTATCCAAACGCCATTGTAATTACTAGTCTGCATTTAGAGCTTTTTGAGCTAATAGATCGAGAAATATAAAATTTAGTAAACATTTTTATGAAATCTAAAAATTTGCTACACAAATTAGGCCTTGCAAATTTAATCTCACCGAATTGAAGTGTTCAAAGAATTTTCAATAACTGTCCTTCTAAATCATGTTGGCTTATATAATGCCATTAGCCCTTGTCAAAATGCACTAGTCTTTAATAAGAAGACACATGAAAATTAAAATCATCTATCTAGTAAAAGTATTAACCGATTTGAAAGCGTCTATATATATATAGCACTTGACGAAAAACTTTGTATAGATTTCCGAGAGCACTATAGGTTTAGGTGCTTTTGGAGGTATAGAATTTTCTAGAGGGCATTTGTATTCAGTGAACTTTATCAAATTATCGTGGGAAGACTTACACCCGAACCACATTTAATTCAATCGGAATTCATTATCGTGCCACACGATAATTTTTTAAGACTGAAGATTGAGCTAACTGTATCCTCCATGTTGAGGGGATGAGTAATGTAAATGTTGTGCGGTAAGGCACATGAAATGATCACTATATTGAATTTAGTGTCAAAATTATTTCAACAAATCAATTTCGACTTGGTTATTTCGTGAACACGCAAATTACTCATACGCCATGTACTCCATACACAATTGAAGACATCGCTAGCAAATTTGGATGGAATAGCAGAAGAAAGTACAGGGCGTCGGGCGCTAATAAACACCAACAATGTCGAGTGAATAAATATCTCATTTAGATAAGAAACATTTTCTGCATGCAACATTACAATGCAACACATAAAACACTGATGTAGTGAGCCTAACCTAATGTGAGTTAAAAAGTAAGAAATCTTACTTGCTTACAAATATACTACATACACTTCTTTATATTATTTATATGCGCACTTCTACACAGCCACGCATGTGTCGAATGTAGCAAAATACCATGCTTTCAAAGCTTGCTGTAACTTGCTACAGCAGCGGAGCAGCAATGCTGACTTCATTATTTGCAATTATATGCACTCTGGAGTTGGAGAGTTCAGTCGGCGCATAAACTCTTAAGCGCCACCTAAGGCTGCTGTGCCAGCTTTCATCATTAAATGAGAAAATATGAGTATTTTTTGTTGTTTTATCTCATCAGCGTCGCTTGCCACAATCATAACTTTTGTCTACATTTGTCGCCCAGACAGCGGCTGCCTTTGTTGAGCTTATCGACTCGGTGACACCACAGAGAAGACAATCAAGCGCTACATAGAGATTATGGTCCTAATATGCTCAGGAGAGTATGCGTTCCAACTAACTCTCATCTAGATATAGATATGTAGGTGTTAGACGCTTTCTTATACATGCATACCATAAAGTAATCTAGATAATCCATGTCGGATTAGTAAAGTGCATACATTCTTTGGCTCGTAGGTGTGGCACACAAACAAACGTGCATGCAAATGTATGCAAATCTGTATGTTTATATGTAAAAATGTATAAATTTCTGTGCTTTTTTAATTTACATGCTTATATGTAATTTCTATATGCTAGATTACAAGTGGATGCTTATATATATATATATATATATATGTATATCTGCATGTGTTTAGAAGACTTTGCTCCCTGCTATGCCAAGGTTGCCAAGTCCGTGGGCGTTGGTATCTATGTTTGCGTAAAAGCCTCACATCTCTGTAGTCTTTCGAGATCTTTTTCTCAGCACCCAAGTGCACATAAATTACCGACATTTACGGCGTTGAAAGGATTAAGGTATGTAAATTTCTTATTCAAACAGATGGCAATTTATTCTAAATATCTTCCCTTTTTCCAACACTTTCTATTTTCTATTTGCGCTTAGTTTGTGGGGAGGAATATATGTGTGACTAAGATCAAGAAGAGTATGTGCTCAATCATATATGTATTGCTTAATATTATATAAGGATTCCAACATTCATGCACTGATGATGTTTTTTAGTTAACCAACTCGTATTTTTTTATTAACTTATAGATTATGACAAATAAATAGTATTTGCTTAATTCTAGTAGATGTTATGCATTTCGGCAGCATGAGCTTAAATTACAATATGCTCACAAAGTAAATAGATAAATTAATCACGGAAGTACTTCAACAAATGGTCTAATGGATACTTCTTTCTTATCACATCATTTCGTCGAACCCAATCGCATTACGGAGGCGCTTCTGGGCTGATGGAAGTAATAGCTCCGATAACTTAGCTACTTGCTCTATACTTAAGGAGTATATGACTGATGTCTCCGCCATAAGGTTGCAGAACCGCCAGTATTCAGTAGATCAGATTCCCATTTTGCACCAATGGTACCTTAGCCTGTCGTGAACTCTGTAGAGCGTGGTCTCTCTAGAGGATGATTATCTGTTTGAACGTTTTCAGGTAATATATTCACAGAAATAACTCTTGCTTGGCAAAGTCCAGCTATTTGCAGCCAGTAACTCTCGCAGCTTCTCTTTTTTTTCTTCTCGAAACTCTTTCATAATGGTATGTGGTCCTACTGCGAAGAAAGACTTCCGATGTTGAAATGGAGAGGGAGTGAAATCTAAGGAGCAGGGGGCTTCTAGATGATAGAGTTATGAGCGAGTGGCAAGACCGTTGGGATAGTAGCCCTAACGTTCGGATGACCTACGAGTACATCCGCAACGTTACATTTGCAAAGGGTAACCCAGTCTTCAGATCCTGCCTTTGCACGGGTTTTCTGCTCACTGGACATGGGCCTCTGAATGTGCGGGACTCGCTTTCAGGACTAACTCCATGTTATAGCAGAGCGCCAAATGTACCCAGACTAGTCGGAATGCCGAGCAATTGGGATTGTTTGAGTTATATGCGCGTGAATTATTTAAACGGCGGTGGAGTTTAGCTTGATATTAGGGTTAGATTAGAGTATAAGTGTTGTTTATATAAAATAGGTGTATGGGATCTAACAACCGGTCACCAGTCCAGAGCTCTATGGAAGCTCCACTGGTAGTGGTTTTCGGCTACGAGGTCTAACCGGAGACTAAATTCTGGTACCACGGGGAGCAGGAGCCCTTGGAGTTTGCTCCAACCTGCTCATGCGGCATGGCCCTACGGGGAGTATCGTGGTGGATGTGGTTTATTGAGATTGGCTGTACAAACGGCAGGTACCCACGTAAATCACTTCGTTCACTATGAAAAAAGACTCCGGTTCCATCAGCTTGATTGCTTGATTAAATATAGGAGGGATTTTGAAAGACATATCTAGCTATAGTATATAAATCAGCAGATCTGAAACATGAAAACTTTACATTTGCGGAATGGAGAATAAAGTATGACTGAAGTGATGACAGCGAGGCAAGATGAGAGAAGGAACTCATAGGCTCAAATTGTGAATAGCTAAATAAATTTCAAGAAGGGATTGTGTAAGGTGCAATAGACCAATATTCGGATGGTGATAGGGTACAGTATTTAAAAGCTCAAAATGTAACTATATTAATTATTTAAAAAAATTATTTATTTAAATATTTTAAATTATTTAAAAAAAAAGTGGTTAGAAAATATGTCAGAAAAGGAATTATGGCTGATAACAAAGTTTCGACCATACTTTCCGTGATACCATTAAGGCTAGAAGGGGGATATTGAAACTGATGGCTCATGCATTTGAAGGATCGCCGCGACTGTGCTCTATATCTATAGCAATATCATGCTCTTCACATCTTCGGGATATTACGAGTCAGTAGTTCTTTGATTATCCAGCATAGCACAAGCAGAGCCAGTAGACAATCCACTAATACTTTTTCTTTATCCAAATTAAAGATTCTTACTTTGTTGTGGTTCTTGTAGCGCGAAAAACATTCCCCAAATTATTTTGGGGAATGCTGCCGTATTGTCAGTCTTGGTCGGATAAAAATCCGGGTACTTTCCAATTAGTAGACCCGAATGACGTGGAAATGGATAAAAATTCGTTTTCTGAAAGCTTTTCTTAAATTTTACTTGAAATTTTCAAAGAAAAAAAAAAAAAATTGTATGCGAAATAAATATATTTATTTTCAGCAGCCTAATTGATTTGAAAAAACTAAATATAATCAATGTATATTTTACTAAATATTGTGATCAAACAGAAATATGTGTACATATACCCATATTTTTCTTTTCAAAGCACTTCAATAAACACCACACAATAGAGACCCTGCATAATTTCCCCACAAACGCGAAACCAGCACCAACGTCAATGCCCTTATTAGCCAGCAGAGCTGTTGTTCCCTTGCCGCCGCTTCGAGGTCCGCTTGCCTACGTCGGCTATTGAAAACTCACACGCTATCATAATTATCATTATCATCGTGAACGCTGACGACAACATCATCGACTACAACAACAACAGCAAACATACAATTATCGAAGTGGCACTTGCCGCTAACTGTATACAGTAGTAGTTAATAGTATGTTGCTTGAATGTGTGGGCGTCACTGCCAGCTAACAGCTACAAACTGTGTGCTGTTTGGGTGTGTGTGTGTGTGTGGGCGAGGAGGCAGGAGGCAAGATACGCGGTTGCAATGAACGCCCAACAATGTTTGCAAGCACTAAGCAATGACACAAATAACATGCGAACAAAGGAAAAGTAGGTAACGGTTGGCAGAACAACAACAACGTAGAGGTGGTACAGTAAATTGTGGGGACTTTATGGATGTATGAAGTGTACAAGTGTCTGCCCACATTTGCATGTGGCGGGATTTTAGAAAAAAATCTGGATACAATTTGATACAGCGGATACTTTGACGATAAATTTCATGCACTGGAGTAGTAAGAGAAGTCATTGAAATTTTCAAAATAAATGAGAGCCCTCTTTTTGACATACTGTACTGGTGCTTTCGGCCATTATAACTAAGTAAACATTTAAGAAATTGTCGAGATAATAAATTTCGCCGAAATCGAACGATAAAAGGTTCTAGACTGCACACAAAAAGTATCAACAAATTAACGACTCCTTGAGAAACATGTGGCAGCGGTACACTATACAGCTCAAGACATTCCAGAATGCAAATTTAACATACCGATAGCTAATCGATTCAGATACTTAACTATTTGATCGCACAATTTTCTTAATATGTTTACTAAACTTGTGTTAAGGTTCAACTTAATTTTTAAAGAATCTTCTCTATAAATTCCCTTTAAAAAACACATTCTTGTCTCAGGAAAGGTTCGGTAGGTTAATATTGAAAAAATTCATAGAAATTAAATATTTTCTTTCACATTTCAGTTAATTCAATTTCGCATTTCATAACTTATTTGGACCACGTTTCAGTCGATCGCCTTTGTTATGCAAGACAAAACAAATGTTTTTGCAATTACCTTTGCGAGGATCCAAGGATTGTCCAAAAATTACAGTCGTATCTTTTGCTTCTCAAACAAGCTCAGTAAAAGAAGTTAGAAATCCTCTGAAAAAAAAAATAAAAATCGGAGATCAAGATTATTTGATCAACATGTGTTATTTATATGGGAACAAAGGCAAATCATCCCTCCAAATATGCAGCAAATTAGTTTCAGTGAACCCAAATAGTTATGACACGCTTGTGGACTCTGGGCAGCTATCACCCTCTAACAGCTTCAATCAGTTCATTCACCTAATCGTTCACGAACAACATGTTAACGATCTCAGACTGACTCGTGCTCAACAAAATGACGAATACTCTTCTCACTCGGTGCATATTGATCAGGATATTTTCGATGATTTAATTCGATTAGTTTAGAAGATAAAGTTATTCATTGTCAGCAGAACGACAAAAAAAAAAACATATCACTAATTTATTTATTTCTCAATAATTAATTTTTTTATCTTTTCTATATATGCTGCTTAATTTCAATCCTTTCCAGACACTTTTCTCGAAATATTTCATTTACTCATTTTTATACGGATTTCAAGGGCCACCCTAGCATTTAGATACCAACATATGCATTTGTTAAATAAAAGTGGCGCTATGAGGGTCCAACCATAAGAAAAATAGCACAAAAATCAGCAAACACGGAAACAGAGAGGAGAGCTTTGCGGAAGCAGGCAATCTCACAAACACTTACGCCCTCATACACATTCACATATGCAAACATATGTAAGCACACACACACAGCACATAGGGCAACGAAATCGGCGCTTCAAAGGGAGAAAACGCGGAAGTTACTGAGCAGTAGGAAACTGAATACATATCTATATGTATTCTATATATTCAACTTTAATGCCTACCCATCTGTTGAGGTTTGAAGCTTCCTCTTCACAGTGTGCCTTAAATGTATGCTTCATTTATAAAAGTTTGCTTGTGTGTTTCGTAGACGCCAATTATAAACAACATTAGATATGTGCTTCATTTATATAGAATACTCATGTCTGGTTGTATGTGTGCGCCCCATCAATGGCATTTATGCGGATACGAAAGATTTTCCGTTGATTTGTGGGGCGTATTGAGCGTTAACACCCACAAAGCGTGCGACCAGGCGCAGAGCAAGCGGTCGGCCAACATAACGGAACTTTGCATCAAAATCAACCGAGTGTATTAACACAATTCCCGTTGTCTTTGCCGTTTGGCCAAGTTTTCAACTCCCCACTCGTGGAAAACAATCGCGTGTTTTTGCGTTTTGCGGTAATCACCAGCCAGCGCCGCCACCAACCGGCATGGCGTCACTCTGCGCTCGCGCGCTCACTCAATCGTTTACCCGCCGCCGATCAGCCGACATCCGCATCAGCATTCAGCAGCAGCAAAGGCAGCGGAATTGCCACCGCAGTCATCATATCCAAAGATTTTTCAGTTCGTTTTGTGGTTTTGGTGGCTTTTGCTTGTTGCATTGTTGGTGTTGTGGGTGGGTTGTGGGTGTTGTTGGTGTTGTGGGTGTTGTGGGTGTTGTGGGTGTTGTTGTTCAGTTGTTGTTCTGCTGTTGTTTAATTTGCTGTTTTGTTTTGTTGTCCTTGCTGATAACACAACAAAAGTTCAGCCTCCTACACACACGCGCCATCGCACTCATCATTATCACACACACACACATACACATATATACATTAGCATGTATTTGTGAAATTTCATTTAGAAACGCTGTAAATTTATTGTTGTTGTTGCTGTTCATTGGAAACTTTATTTTGTTGGGTTCATAAAAAATACTTTACAGTTCTTGGTACAGCATTTTGGCAGCGAAAATTTCACCGTTGCTGGTTTTTTATGCCTGGCAGTTACTTAAACTAATTAAATGCTCCATTGATTTGTGCGGGTTTGTATGTTTGCGGGTATGTGTGTGTGCGGGTGATACAACTGTGTGTTATTTAAATGTGAAGCATCGCATTTAAAATTGTATATATTATATGAACTTAATATCATTTATCCATATATAAGGCACAATACATTTTATTTATTTAATAATAATTTATTTAATAACAAGGGAATATATTATGGCAAAAAAATTCATATTTTTAACGATATATTCTCATTACAAATATGCCAAAAATGAACTAAGTCGTACAGTATATTCAAATAGTATGAATACTTGAACCAAATCATACCAATAGAATTTCTTATTCACTAAAATGCACTCAAAATGAAACACGCCTTTCGAACTTTGGAACCCTGCCGCATAAGAAATATTATATTTCCCATATAATCGGGCAATGAGAATTCCAAAAAAATGTTGTTCGGACAACTTTTTTGTTATCTAGTTGATCTGGGAGAAATTTTTTGGTCAGCAAAATCTCATTTATATGCTTTCTGTGAAGGGTTTTCATCTACCCAAGATCACTTTGGTATTTTCTCCAGCAGCATATTAGATAGCAGTGATATTACAGCATCTTGATTATAAACTACTATGGATCCGCAACATATCTCTCTTAATTATAAAAACGCACCATAGCTTCATGAAATCCAGTTTTAGGGCTAGCTCTTACCCCTTAAGTGGTTTGTCGGCACTGCTGTCCGAAACATAATACTTCATTGTCAGACTTCATCTGAATAGTTAAATTATTTGGTCTCGATGCTGAACTTAACATCTTTAGATGTATATTTCGATAATAATGAAAACTGGCGCTTCGCATAAAAAGTGCTTTCGATTTTTCTAATGTCTGTGTTCGTGTGTACCAATAGTGACTCCAGTTGAGAAGTTTGCACACGCTCTTTCCTACCGATTTTCTGTTTTCATTCTGAAGTAACAACTTCGGGAGCGATTGTGTTGTGGTAAAAATAAATTCTCGAAACATTTTTTCTAAACCACCAATGAAACATGATTTTGGTTGGGAATTTTTACATAATTGTTCTCAACCTTTCAGTCGGACCTCTGTTTCTGACCTTTGATCTTCCCTCAGATACAAGCACGCAACCGAGTTTGGGTCTCCTATTTAAAATGCAAGTGCTCATTTTCATAGTTTGAGAGATATGCGTGCTTTATACAGGTTGTTACCTTTCTCTGTATCTCGCTTTGGATATATCGTGTTGCTCTCTCACCGAACTAAGCAATTTTTGTTTACTAAAGCTTAACTCAAGAAAAATAAAGTCTCCATTATAGACTGAAGGGAGGTTCTACACAATTTTGCTTATGTTCCATAATCTATTAGAAGAACCAAGAGCGATTTCAGCATTAGTTTAAGCACCGCTGTGGGACATTATCAGCTTTAGAACTCAGGGGAATAGATTGTTTGTAATTACATATTTGATTCACAGGCAAGTCACAGAAATCTACTTACAAATGTGCGCCTTGAGAACTATTTCGGTAACTTCGGACCATATTTGATCAATTTATTCCAAAAAATTTTCAAACATTTCTACTTCAACTGAGAATATTAGCAGTTAATCAGAACTTCAAAACAATACTTATCGAAGAAGAACGAAGTTATATTATTCAAGAAGTATAAACTGAGCAGAACTAGAAATGAAAAGGAAACCTGAAGAAAGCAGCAAAATATTTTAGTATCGCTCGACCGGCGTAATCTGATGAAACTTTGAGGCGTTTCATGGCTTAATTTCAGTTGATTTTTTAAATTAATTTTATTTACTACGTATAAAGAACAAGCTACAAAATAAAAAAAAAAAAACAATTTCATATTAAAAATTTTATAGAAAATATGCGTCAGCATAGCCAAATTTGCGACCATAAAAGCCAAAGCCGCGGCAATTACGAGTTAAAAGTCACATTTGACAACCATTTTATGATGAAAAATGAAAGAGTTCATCGTTTTTAAGTACAGTTATAATAAATATACAAATAAATAATACAAACACAAACGCATATAAATAAATTTCAAACGCAAATTACTGAGTTTTTTCAATTTACGCAATGAAAAACTGAGTAAATCGTAAAAAAATATTATTAATGTTGTTTTCAACATAAATGAGAAAGACTCATTGGCATCGCCGACCATCGCATATGAATTTTAAACGACCATAACATTATGGAAACCAAAAAGTCCTTTATCAAAATTGTTCAAAAGTTAAAAACAAAAAAAGTGTTACGCAATCATTAAACTGAATTTAAAGCGCCGTGGAAAAACTGAAAAAAATGCGAAATTGTTGTTGTCGTATCCGGCGCGTTGACAGTGTCAAATGATTTCGATGCGCGCCGCACCGACAATAACAACAATAAACTATATCCAATGCTCAGTCAAGTCGCCCATACATCCCAACCAACGTTATTGTTTGCCGTCGCTACTAAATGTCGCCATTGTATAACGGTATATATCTTGCCATTATGGCATGCGGCCATTGTTATTGCTGCCGCGACACGGTCATTATGGGTATTGGTTCTGCGACTATTGTTTAGGGTTTTGTTGCTTTGACATGGACTATTGCTAACAAACCGCTTCCGATTTATTTATTTATTTATTTATGTTGCTATCAATGTACCATGGATTAACGCATGGAGAAGAGGCATTGTTGTGTGTGTGTGTATGTATGCGATTAGAATGCGCTCCGCGTTGCAAATTCTCCGCTGATGGCGACCATGACACAATTGGATGTTTTAACCTTCTGCCATTATCTTGGCGATACTGTAGTTTTAGCTTTTGTTACTGCTATAACGGTAGTTAAAACAATCGTTTGCATGTGTAAGGATGTGTGCTTGATTGTGTCGCCTCACTTCGGCGGTATTGTATACATTTCTGTTTCATTTTTATATGTCATTGGCGCACAGTGGGTCTAAGTCGATTAAATACGTGTAAAAAAATCCTTAGCAAATCGGCAAAATAAAGTAAATGGGCATAGTTTGGCAAGTGAAATTTTATTGAAAGTTTCTAAAATTTGTGATTTGTAAATGAAATGTTTTCATAAGTCAACTGTTAAACAGAAAATTATTAAGAAAATTTTGCTTTATGGTCCATAAAGCTTCAGATATTTTGTTTTTATGTTAAGAAAATCGAATAAAAGCAAAAAGTGTTAAATGTTCTCAGAAATATATCGACTTATTAACGAGATGCGCTCTTTTTACTCTTCAAATATGTGCTTGGTTACTTCTAATCAATATATGAAGCTTTCATCCGCCTTTTAACCTTCGTCAGCTTTCATAATATATCGGATTCAATATGATACAAAACTTGTACCGATGACCATAATAAGATAAATGTCAATCCGCCTTCATAAATGTTTGTGGAAGGAAAAAAAAAAACAATTTCACCAAAAATTCAGTTCTTGCTCCATAAATGGAACCGACTTTTTACATATGCGCAAGAACACTGCTTATTCTACCATAATTTCTTCGAAGAATAAGCATTCTAAAAATTGAGCTTGTATCAGGGATGCCACAGTTTTTTTTTTCTTTTTTTTAATCTAGATGTTCTTTCAGTATTAAAATTATTTAGTTTCTGCGTATATTTTCACACGAAGTTTTATTATGTGATACCGAAATTTCACTGTGCATCAGAAGCTGGTGTACAGCGCTCACTAATCAAAATTTATTAAGGAATCTGCCATTTTTATTCATAGTATTTCACCTCACCCTTCATTTCTCACCCATTGCATTTTTGGAAAATTTTTCAGGAAATATTTATTTAGAAAACTGTTTGTATATATTTCAAATTACTCATTGACACCCTAAAATTGACTTCATAAAGTTGTGCTCCTTTGATTCAATGTGTTTATTAAAAAAAATATTGGAAATTTAAAACAAATTATTAAAAAGTATGACATTATGAAAAAATACTGAAAGTAATTTTTATTGATAAAATGCTTTGAATTTTTCATAAATTTATCATATAAAAATTTTCTTTAAAAACAAACCATTTTTAATCACTCTTGACACACTGTTCAGCGTGGCCGCCACAACAGTATCAATCGCACATTTGAAGCAATCAATTGTAGCAATGAAACTGCGACAACAACTACAAAACACAAACATATTGAACAAATTGCTGCAAGTGTGTTTGAAAGAGCGAGCTGTACTCATATATATTTGTGTTTGTCTGATATACATAGGTCCTAGAGTTACTTAACCTGAAAGAGCATAAATATCAAAAATAACTAAAGTTAGAAAATCTGTTAACTTTTAAGTGCTGCCGTTGTCAACCGACTTTCAACCAGAAAATAGTTTGCTTTTTAATCAGCCACCTCATCACCCCTCCTCTTCTATACCGCTCTCCTGTGCGAGCGCGTTGTTGCATGGCAATCTTGCTGAATTGTTCGAGTTAATGAAATCGCTATCAATCCGGCATTTTGAATGCTGCGATAGTTAACATTACACGCACATACACACACACAAATACACACATATACATGCAAACAAACTGCACTGTGCGCGAAATTTAGCATTCAACTCCAATAAGCAGCGCGCTCTATTTTCCAATTCATTCATTCCGCGCACTCTTCGGCAAACTTTTTCGATAAAAATGTAAATTTATTGTAGTTGGTAAATAAAACGCTCGCAGAAAGAAAGGCGTACGCAACCAAAGCGCGCGCACGCACACCCACACACTGGCGCACAGGCGCGCTTGCTTAGAGGAAATTACATATATGTATGTATGTATGTGTGTGTGTGTGTGTGTGTGTGTGTGTGTGTGTGTGCTTCGTTGCATATTAGTTTACTTATGTCACTGTTCTGTTGTTTCGGCTGCCACGCATCATTAAATAGAAGAAAATTTCCAACAAATAAACAATTGGAGCGCCTCGAAGGATTGAAACTCCGTATTGGGTCATATGAAGGCACAACTTGCAACCTCATCCTGATCCATAACTTTTTTTATATTTTTCAAATTCTTTCCCCTTTATATTGCTTTATACTTTCTTTCCCTTCTGTAAGGTCCCCAAAAGTGTCACACATACACGCATACGCATACATACACATATTGTCGTGTTGATTTACAAATGTTGTTTTTGTTGTTTCGACTTTTTTAGTATTCAGTTGCCATAAAATATTGCTCGCCAACTTTATAATGACTTTCGGGTAACGCATTTTTGCTTCAGTAGTTGGCCAAGTGATGTGCTTTTGAGCTGGAGAAAAGCGCGGAGACTAGCGCTTTCATAATGCAAGTTCTTCCTTTTTTTTTACAGTAACCGATTTCTGTGCGAAAATCTCTTGATAATCATGAAAATTTTATTTTTAGCAATAAGCAAAGTATTCTGGTGACACAACTATTTTCCGAATTAGTATGTAAACTTCCATCATTTACATACAATCGGTTTGATTTTTGGGGTTAAAGGTAATCCTAGCGGGATAGCTGTCAACCAGCTGTCACAGTGAATTCACGTGTTTGACATTTATGCTGAAAACGTACAGTTTTTGGAGCATGTGCAATGCTCCAATGGAACCAGGCTCCCTATAAAACTAAATATGGTGTCAATAGTGAACGCTAGAAGCAAATATGTTTTATGAATTCCTGGCACAAGCGTTTGTTTACCGAATCCCATCAAGGGGTGAAAACTGGTTATCATCTCTGACCCCAAATGCAACCATGTGAGCACTTCCAACCTCAATTCAGAGTGTCACTTAGTTGTCGAATCACACTAACTTATTTGTCACAATAGAAGCGAGAAAACTCTATTGTTTGTTGTACTGCCTTAACTTTATAGTTATTGGCATCAGCGAGCAATCTACATAATTTTTTTTAGAAAATGTATTTGATGTACAAACAAAATCATCGGATTGCATGATATTAATTGAAATGAAAATAAACTAATATATTTGCTGTCCAATCAGAGCTTCGCTAGTCTGACGTCATAAAAGCACATTTCTCTGTTACTTTCATTATTTGTTCGTAACTTAAGCTAAGCCCTTAAAAACCTTATGGATTAAGATCTAAGAACCTCAAAGAAAAAAAAGAAAATAGTAATAATTAAGATTAACAAACATCTAGATTGCAAAAACGAATTTAAGTTAAATTAATGTGTATCCCTTACTCTGGACCTCGATTAGAAACCGCCTACTACCGCCTACTGTGTCGAAGATGTCTTCACCAGCGATTTAATATAACTTAAACTTGTAAAATTTTCAGAAATTTCTTAAAATTGCTTGCTTTTCTTGTAGGCATCATTAGCTATAAGAATCTCCTAAAAACGGTTAATAAGTTTTTTGTTGGGTACTTGTGTGTGGATACTTGTCGCCCTAAAAATTCATTATATTTAATTGGACTACGAGTTCGCCATCTTCTATGTCAATCAAGCTTAATTCATATTTTGCTTTTATCCGAAAGCTAACCTTCACAGATCTTCAAAGGATCTGGATAAAGGCCCTTATAACTTCTGAGCTGTTAAAATAAAGGGAAGCCTTCTCACTCGCAAATAAAATGAACTGCTGTGGGTAAACTAGTAATATTAGATTATATGCAAATTAATTCATTATAATGGCATATCTGTAGTTTATAAGAAGTTTCATTTGAGTTTGAGATGAAATGAGGATGGCTTTGTGAAAAAGAGAGCTTCAAATTCAAAGAAGGTACTTTCTCTCGGCGACGTAGCAAAGGAATTGAATATGACCACATAACGACTGAAGAGAATAG
This sequence comes from Bactrocera minax, assembly GCA_021498325.1. Taxonomy (NCBI): domain Eukaryota; kingdom Metazoa; phylum Arthropoda; class Insecta; order Diptera; family Tephritidae; genus Bactrocera; species Bactrocera minax. The sequence continues at coordinate 822,291 of JAKEEE010000099.1, forward strand.
TTTATAAAATTTTCGAAATATTTTCAAATACACTTTGAGGATATAGTGTATTATTAGTATAGTATAGTATAGTGTAGTAGTATTTCTTTAAAAATGACTTGACTTGACTTGACTAGCTTTAAGGCCCTTCAATGCCTTTAATTCACCTCCATATTTTATATAAAATGACAGCCAATCAGTGCGAGACCATAGAGAAATTAAACTTTAATGCCACCCACATGAAGAGACAATTCATTGACTTTATTTAATTCATTTCAAATGGCAGCTCATTGCCACCCATTCATTGCGACAACATAATCGTCCCATCACTTAGATAAATAACGTTTATGGCGCTTCAGTTAATAATGTTATTAATTTATAACTTGTACAAGTGTACAAGTGTATAAGTGTGTAAAACAACGCTTAAATCCTTGTAACTCAATTCCCGAAAGGCTTCGGAAGATAAAATTGGTTTGTGGCTGCATTTTTAATAATAACAATTTCCAATCATATCGTGTGTAATCACAGACCATTTGCATAATACGGCTATGCTATAGACACACACATACATACACACACTTGGGCACACTTGTGGGCACACATATATATGAAAGTGTACATACGGACATGTGTGGGTGTGTGTGTGTGTGTGTGTGTGTGATGGCTTAACAATAATCACATCATTTGTTGCCACAATCAACAACGCATTAACCCTTAATGGCGCAAATAAATAACGCAATTGTCGCACATTAAATAAACAGAAAAACAAGAACAGCAAAATCAAAACGAATAACGGGTCAGTTTGCAGAAGGTATTCCACATACATGCTATACATGCGATAGTGTATTGAAAATATAACGGTATTTTAAAAATATTTAAAAAGCAGTGCTATTTCACTTTACAATAGCTGCATAACCTATGCATACCGTTATGGCAAAGCTTTTAGATAGAGTTCTCCGAAGGCTAGGAAACGAATAGCTGCTTTGTCTGAAATGCCCACATTTTTCGGTTAAATTCGATTTTTATGTTAAAATTATGCGTTACACAAAATGCCTACCAAGTATGGGCGCATCGGTTACAAACAAGAAAAAAAACGGGGGGAGGGAGAAATAATAGATGGAAGTATGTATGTATGTATGGGTGTGTATGTGTATCTCTATTTATGTAAGGGTTTAGATGTGCGCCAACTAAATCCTTCAAGGCTATTGAAAATAAAATCCAAAGCAGAACCTTTCAGGCAAATAAAGTTTGTGCATGGCACAGTGGGGCAGTGTTGACAAAAAAACGCAATTTAGATAAAAGAATTTCAAAAACTCAAAGTTAAGATTTCATAGGCAACTGGCTGGTTATGTAAAATAAACACTTTTGATTTCCACTAAGCGAATTCCAAATTTTAAAAACTTACAAAAAAATCGCTTTGCGCTGCCACGCCCTTTCTCTCACAATTTCGTTACATCACTTTGGTAACTAAGAAAATCAATTGAAATATCAAAGTTTGGAGATTTGTTTTTTTGCTAAATAAGGAAATAACTAGCTCTTTTTGAATTTTCGAAAGAATACCGCAATCTGCGAAGTAGGCGTGTCGGCTTACCTATTCTAGAAAATTTTCGTACAGTTAGTAACAATCAAGAAAATGGCAACTACACTAAATTTCGATAAGATTTGCCATTGAGTTGAAATATTTATTGGTAATATTTATTATAGGTCACGAAATCAAAGTCCAAAACAAAGAGTGGCTGCTTTCAATAATTTTTGGAAATTTTCTTAAGGGCTAGCAAACGCCTAATTTAAGGATTTCGTACCGGAAAACAAATAAAAACGATATCTATGTGCACTGTAGCTTATTATCAACATAATTAAATGTTTTTAAAAAATTTCCCCATAGTTTCAAAACAAACGGGAAACTTACCAACATTGTCGCACTCGGCGTTTGAAAAGGTACGATTAGGTACAATTTTGATTAATTTATGCTTTACAACAGTTATGATAGAAAAACTTTTTAAGAAATTTCCAAGCAACAAAGGGATGTAAAGATTTTTCCAACGCTTTTATAATGTTTTATCTCGTCTATGAGAACTTTGGACAGCTTTTTGGTGAAACAATTGACTGTTGAAAATCTTCTCTGTAACCCTTGTGTAGTTTAAATCTATCCTGGGAATACTGCTGTAATTTTTTAGCCCAGTTATCTATGCTGTTATTGCACTGTCCATCGCCAAGCTACATGGGGGTAAAGATCTGAGATCTAATACAAGAAATAGCCAAACTGATTGACCTTCGCGTGTACGCAGGGTCAATCCAATCACACCAGCAGCCGCAGCAGCAAGAACAAGCACATACACGCATATACACATGTAGCATACACACATGTATGCGTGTGCTTCATTGCCGGCACGTAGCTAAGTATCGACGCATAAAAGAAACTGCATAGAATATGCTAGCCGATAGGCTATTCCATATCAATGAAGGTTAATAGAAATTGTTTGCTAGAAATTTGTTATCAAAGCATTTCAAAGGATTACCAAAAACAACAACACAAATGTGATGTGTACATACGCGCATGTGTATGATTATATGCATGGATATATAAATATAGGCGCACACATACCAATTGACATAGCGATATCTGCTTGGTTTGCTTTTCTGGACCAAAAGTAGCATTCTTTTAAGCCGCATTATAGCAAATAGCAACATTCACAGCTGCCTACATGTAAGTATGTGCTATATGATCAAGCAATATGTTTAATTATAGGCATGTGCCTAACTTTCCGCACCACACCACTGAATACACATTCGGCATGCCGGACACGCCAGCTACGTGCACCGAACGGTTGGTCAATGCAAACCAAATCTGCTCAGCCTATTCTATTTTATGAGCTTATACACATGCCATATATAGCTTGTATGTGTGTAGCTGTATTTATTTTTGCATTCCATTTACTCTGTTGTCGTTTAATACACGAATATTGCCACCTGTCCATACTCAATTGTTTATAAATTATTGCTGAGCAAGGAGAGTATTTCGTTATTGGAATTTCTTGAAAACATTTTCGGAAGAAATTTTTGTGTTTCAAAATGTTCGGACAAAGATGAAACTGTTGAAAATATGTTCATGTGCTGCTTAGACCCTTGTTCGTGGTATGCAGCACTTTAATAACATTTAGGGTAGGGCCTTAGGTTGTGTTGTGTGTTGTAGATTTAAGCAAATATATGTGTAATATATGTAGTATATGTGCACGCAACAGACAGAAAAACATTAATAGACTAATACTAATAATAGCTGATACTTAAATAAATAATAAATTTTATGATATGTTACCCTAAATGCCAAGGAAGACTTTAGACAAGATGTAATAATATTTGAGAAGCTTTGAAAGTAAGAACTCAAATTTGATTATGACTAATCCTTTGATCAATTTTGACAGATTCAAGCACGGAAATGGTATGAGTAAATACTTTTCCGAGGTTGAAACACCCCCCTTTAATATTTACCTAGCTCAGATCTGGTGATATTTACTCCAGAAAATCATTGACTTGTTTGTCATGGAATGACATTATCTTCTGATCTTGTGAAAGTATATTGGTTAATATACCTTATGGATTCAGTGAAGCTCTCAAAATCAATGTAAGCTTTACCCAGAATAGAAAGTGCAGAGATTGTCGAGAACTTTCACAGAATATTTGTACTGAAGACTCCGGAAGCATATGTATTTCTAACAAGTAATCGTCATTCGACTCAAACATTGATGCCGTATGGGCAGAAATATGCATTTTGTCGGTCTCCCCTAGGTTCTTGGTATATTCTTGGTAAGCCAAATTTCTTTTTCAATTGCGAATCGACGCAAAGACTCATACATTTTGAAGTGCAAAAACAAATATACTACCAAGCTGATGACATGATTGCTATCATGGCAGCATTCGAATGTAATATAAATGATGCCTTTGGTTGGAAAGCCTTTCTATAGATCACTTATTCACTTCTCATATTATATAATACATAATACAATATTCTTTTCCTTATAAAAGAAAAACAATGTTGTTGGTGAATTGAGTTTAGAAATTCATGAGTGAGTTCATGAGTCAGCCAATATGTCAGACGTCGTCCTTTAGAGATCTATATTCTTATCTAAATCTTGTGCAAAGATGCTTAATCTAATTATATAAGATATGAGATGAGACGCTTAAGGGTGAGTCTTTAAGTCTTAAGATTCACTTAAGTGCTCATGATGGATCAGGAGGAAGACATAATTCGAACAAGAGCTATCAGATGTCTAACCACTTTCAAAGGTTGGCTAAATGAAGAGGGCTGCACCAGTTTTTGAAATAATTCATTGAAATTAAATGAAGTTGACAAAAAATAAGTTTTTACCAAACGGAAAAAACACAGACGCTTCGATTTGGCAATAAATATTTAGTGATTTCTACAGTTTTATTCATTTTATTTAATGTGGAATAAATTGTAATTGTTTTGTGTGTTTTCTAACCAAGCATGCGCATAAGTAATTCCATACAGTATTAAAAAAAAATGTGTGTTGATCTTAAATCTATTTCGCAACCAACACACTTGCGTCGTGCAGCATGTGGTTGGGGCTATGGGCTTTTTACGGCTGGTGCTACACAATTTTCCGCTTTTTAATATGGCTATTAAATAGATGGCGCTCACACGTTAAGCACATAAATTACGTGTTAATATTTAGCTGGTGTGCCGAAGGAATAAACACTGTACGTGTGTGTGTGTGTGAGTGTGTGTGTACATACGTTGTGGCAATATCACTTTTCGCACGTTATTCATCTGGTTTTCAGGCGATTTATTTGTTTTACGATTTCTTTTATATGCTTTTGGTTTGCTCGGTTATTAACCCGAAAATTGGTAATCTCTACTTTAAATCTGATCAAATTAACTTTTGTTTATTGAAATTTATGTGGCTGTTAGTTGGCAATGTTGAGGGTTTGCTGCTGATGCTGGAAAGTAGAAAGTAAATGTTGAGGGAGTCGGTGCGTATTATATGTATAATATATGTGTGCGTTTTCGGTAAAAATATAATTTTTTAAATTCATAGCACTTGCTAACCTAGCTAAGAGTATAATATATTTCCACATCACTTACATTGCATATTGATTTTGCATAATTTTGACTTGTTTAAACATAAAAGTTTTGAAATTAACAAAAAAAATGCATTGCTTCACTTAATAATCTTAAAACGACGAATTTTAAATGAAAATATATTGATTGAAGGTTCTCGGCAGATAATTGTATTTACAGAACACACATACATACACATGTCACCTTTAAATGAGTTCTTACATCCTACAAGCATAAAGTTATTTAATGATAATAAATCCTCGATTTCATTCCTGTTTGTAATTACAACAAATACGAAAGGATACTGCTTCTATGAAGTTGCATATACTTACATAGCTAGCCAACATTCTTATCGTTGAGTTCGAAAGTAAATAAAATTAAAGTTTCAATTAATAATAATCGTGGCTTACATTACAAATATATATACATACACACACATACACATGCATTTATGTATGCCGTTATGCAAGAATAAGCCTGAGCTCTACATTTGATTACATTTTAATTCTTCTTCTTCCATCATACATTCATATCTTCTTGCATTAATTGCATATCTGCTGTAATGAACCGTCCAACGCCGTCATGGCGTATGAGTAATATGCGTAATGCAGCGGGCGGTGTTTGATTATCGCTTGCGATACGCAGATAAAATTACCGCGGCGTATTGCACATTTTCATCTGTATTTATAGAACAATTTCATATTATGGCACAAAAGGAAATCGTAAATCGCAAAGTGGCGTTGTTGCAACAAATGCAAACAATTCTGCGGAAATTTCTGCATTTCTTTGCCATTACAGTCGCGTAGCACTAGTATTGCTAGCTGTTGTAATTCCATGTGTACTTCACTTCATTTATTCGGAATTAATGCAGTAAAAGAGGATATTGCCGGCAGAGAGGCCGCACAATAATTTATAATATTAACAATTGAATTGTTGAGTGTTGAGTGGTGAGTGGTGAGTGCATAACCGCAATTACAGAATGTGGCTGCGTACTTTTCGTGGGTGGTGTTAATATTTTATTAATCACATTTATTTTATTAAATAATTTTGCTGTATTGCCTTGATGAATACAAGGTACAATGAACTACATTTCTGTTGTTCCACTTTTATTGAATCAGAAGACGAATTTCGAAGAATGCCGTTAAGTGGCATGCTAGTGTGGCTTTTAAGAGAAAACCTTTCCCAATTGAGTTAATAATGGGTAGAAAACACATATTTATACTAAAACCTGTGGTGAAGTGGGTTTCGGCATTTTAATTTACTTCGGGAAGCTTGGAAGCTATTAACAGATAATGAACAGGCTTTCAGAAACTGTATATCTTTGGAAAACCTCTTACGATTGTAATTCGTGATTTGAGTTCGGAATATAGATATTTGTGGTATCTTAGAATTTAAAGCCTTTTTCTGCTTTGGATGCTCAAAAGGTTCCTCAACTGAAGACTATTCTGTATATTTGTTAAAGAGAGGTATGGAAAGATATAACCGAATGTCATCTACTTTTGATATAAAGTTTCTTATACTCAAGAAAACTTGCTAACCTAGTTTACGTAATTCAATATTGATGTCTATATACTCTTAGTATAGGAGATAGGTGAAGAGAGTACTAACTCATTGCTATTCCCCTTAAGTCCTCAATTATTCGGCTTATTAAATTGAAGGCATTCAAAATGGGGTAATCTGCAGTAAATAGTAGGCGTGGTTGAGAACCGATTATTGTACATTTTTCCCTCTACTGAAAAATTACCGAATGAATAGCGTATATTAAATTTGGTAAAGATTGGTGGAGTATTTTAGGAAACATGTATTATGCTATAAAACTGGTACATGTCACTTCCATATCCCAAGTTTGAAGTAATCCCACTGAAAGTCTAATTCTATATTCGATATCTCTTTAATTCTAAGTGAGAGGCTTATGGTACTGCCATGATCGGATGAAGCCGGACAATATGGGAAAGCTTGTTGTAGCTCGTTTAGTTTTTGTGATTCGCATATTCAAATTATCAGTGAGGATGACCACGCTTACTCAACAAATATCATGTCTGAATTCTATTCTTGGCAGGATTCTGAAATATATTCAATATATTCCAAAATAGTCCCTAAAATATGCCAAGGTGCTTTACAAACAGCACAAAATGTTAAAAAAAAACATTATGAAAAAGACAAGAGACATTATATTAAAAAAGCATAAGTTGAAAATTTTGTTTATGCTGGCCAAATGATTCGAGACAGGAAGCTAAATTTAATATTTCACAATTTCCTAGAGTCGAGAGTTGCACATAGTCACGAAATAAAGGTAAAGGATATATTGAAAATCATACCCGAGGTCAAAATAGCTGCCTTTTCTGAAGTCGACTTAAGCTGTTTTAGCATATTGCCAAAGATATTTACACTAACTACAAGAACTATAGAAAACCCTACAAAAGCTAAGGATTTTCCTCAGACGTATTCACTTTAATACGCATACTGCTATACATATATACAATATATGAGTATGTGTACCCTTGCGGCCATTTATTGAACCGGCTATTGCATAAACTAACACCATAATGAAATCACGCACACACATGTATTTGAATGCCAGCACATTTGGCTGCGACTCATTAAATACGGAAATTGAGTCAACAAAGCGAAACGAAAGCCAAAACTCGGCAACCCGGGCAACCCGGGCAACACAAGCTCAGACCCCATCCAAGTGGCGTCGAGCGTGAGCCGTTTGAGGCTTATACCACATTGTTTGTTGGCTGTTTGTGCGGAAAGGTCGAACGACAAATAGGCAATGGCCGAAATCACAATAGTTCCGAGAATGTCGAAGCGAAATTGCAGGCACACACACACACACACACACACACACACACACACACACACATACATACATACACACACTTAGAAATACGTGTGGAGATACATTGCTAGGTAAATATGCTACAAATAGGCGAATGAAACATAGACAACGGCAATAACATTTTGTATGTGGCTATGCTGAAAGTATGCCAAGAGCAAAGTTAACGTCGAATCACTGAATAAAATACCAACAGCAACAACAGCAAAGGACATTTGCACAGATACTTTAGCCTTTCATGAGCACCGAATTATATTTGCAAACAAAATTGAACCCATAATTGAACCGAAAACAGGAAGTCAAGGCATGTTGCGCTTGCTGGTCGCATACACATACACACACACACACACACGCATTTTCACACACTTATAAGCACGCTCATACACATATGCTTGCGAGCAAAATAGTGGACATCGAATAAAGGCAGGAAGATAAGTGCATTAAGCAAATAAAAAAGCTTAATCTTACGTGCTACCGCATCGGACAATGCTGCGCCCCAAAGTCCAGAGCCGAATAATGGCACAAATAGACGGGGAATAAGCTAAATAAGTGCGTATGTGTGTGTGTGTGTGTGTGTGTGTTCGTTTGTGTAGGGTATCAAACCAAGCGAGCACATATATATGAAAATCTGTACAAGTTTCTAAGTATTAATACTAATATACAGTTACGAGCAAAAAATATGCTGTTTGTCGGTCAAGCGGAAAAAGGAACTAGAAATTACATACGCACACAAGCACACACAGAAAAGCCCTCATATACTTGGGTGATATATATGTGGCCTAAAAGGGGTTTCAAGTTGTTCGCCTGCGTGGCTTGAAAAGGCGAGCATACCAAAAGTGGAGACAATAGGTTTATATGAAAAGAGCAGAGCAGCGCGTAGAATCTCCTATTTTCCGAGTAGCTTACACACATACATATCAACAGCATGTAAATAGTTATTGGTATGTGAAGCATGTGCAACAACCACAAGTAACAGCTAGTAAATAAGCAGGAAAGTGTGTAACCCACATATTTAATGATGCACTTGTGATATATATGTATACCGTTAATGGCGTTATTGCTCCACAGACTCCACACACTTCTTTTAAATGCAATTACCAGATAAAATGAAATTTATTCACTGACATGACAAGTAATCACAGGCGAGAAGCAGTACACTCACCTATGCCATCACTCTCTTTCTGCCGCCTCTTCGCTTTTCACGTTTGTTAAAGAGTCTTGAATAATTTTTTTATGAATTGTATTGCGTATGTATACTATACCTTGACATATAACTTCATATATATGATTACGCTTTGCGCGACTTGAGCTCTTCAAATTATCTCCTAGCAAGAAGGGATCCCATATACGAAGGTAGTTTAGTTCGGCTATGTTCTAGCAGCTAAATAAAGTTAGTATGTTTTTTAACACATAAAATGCAGATGTAGAAAATTTGGGCCAGCTTCTTTGCCCAAAGTGCGTGTGTAGCTGAAAGTTGTAAGACAAATGTTGAAAGCTCGCAGCTTCTAAGTTAGCACCCAGTGCCTGTTAGACTTTATAAGCAGTTAGTTCTTAGTAGAACCCATAGCATGTTTGTCATCAGCGGCGGTTTGTCATCATTTTAGAAAAACTATTTCTACATCTGTAGATTTTATTTTTTTCACTATATTGACCCATGACGTTAAGGCCTTAGCAATAATCTATTAGTTGCAAGTAGTGCCATAAAACTCAATAAAGACATTTCTCAAATCTTCATGAGATTTATGTTTCCTTAAAGTAGCAATTTCCAAGCACCTATTGGAGCATGCTTCGTTCCAACTTTCTAGTGACCAAGCAGTCACGCCCTTTTGAGAAACAATTATCTGGAGTGAAAAAGAACTAGCTTTAGTTCATCTGACAGTTTCAACATCGCCCATAACGATTTTGATACCATGTTGTTATTTCTGTAGCGACATAATACATTCCCGAAATATTTAGAACGCTGCCGAGTTCACAGTCTTTGACCAGATAAAAGTTCTGGTTAGTCCCGTTCACTTAGAACGCACTGCCAGGGAATGAATGTTTTCTTGATTCCAAGTAGTACACTCTGAAGCTCGAATACAGCGTCTCGAAAGACGAACTCACTATACTCTCAGTACATATATCCTTAATTTTTTTGTCTGATTTTCAAATGTCTTCCTTGAGTACATGTCGAGATCTTTGTCAAGACCTTTGTGTCTAGGCATCCCTAATAGATTTAATTTCTTGCAATTATATTGTCGCCAGAGCTGCTTGACTGTGATTGCGGCTGCCAATGTCCTCCTTGTGACGCGGTTCATAATTACAGTTATATTGTATATATAATACCCTGCATAAATGTGCGATGATTAATGTGCATTTGTTTAACTGCCTAGAGTTCTGTGAAAATGCATTTCGGCGATAGCGGGAAATTTACGCAAAGGTCTGCAAATTCACGCTAACACTCACAAACACACACAAACAAACACAAACAAACACAAATATCGCACAACGAACTTTGCAAAACGATTCAAGGCACCAGCCGTGTTAGTAGCCTCTTGGCGACAGCAACAACAATGCTGCGGCGCTATCAATTCAAAAGCCAATTTGCTCACGCCACAAACAACACACACACACAGTACACATAAAGCGGAGGGTTAAACAAATGCAAATGCGTGTGTGTGTGTGTGCTTGTTTGTATGTGTGTGCTTGCATTTAAGCGGATGTTTAAGATCAACACGGCTAATAGCGGAAGTCTTGATTATGTGACCTTTGCTGTTGCTCCTTAATTACATTCATACAAAAACACACAAACACACCGTGTATGTATATAAATATATATATATATATATGTATAAATGAGTGCCTTCAACTCAGCTCTTCGCCATCACTCCGCGCTCACGCTTCGGCATTATCTTTGGACTGCACGAGTAACGGTTGTGCTCTTAGAACTCCTTGTTTATTGTTTGTGTATTATTGTTGTATTTTGCATTGTTATCACCGTAATTACCATTCCGCTCAAAGCACTTGAAGGAGCTTTCAAACCCCCCATATGCCTTCGTGGTTGAGAGCAGAAGGTGCAGAAGGCTGATGAGGCGCGGTGTAGCCCGAAATTCAATTCAGCTAATTACCTAATTGGCCTCCCAATGCTTGGTGGCATCTTTGGGCGACATGTGTTATTTGCATGTATATGTATATATATATGTTTGTTGTTGCAATTATAGTAAACTAAATTGCAATTATAGGCAATAAATGAATACGTGAATACGTATAATATAAATACATATGTACATAGGTATATATGTGTAGCACGACTATGCTTCAGACGGTCATGTTTCGAAATTATAGCCAAGAAAAAGACCCAAAGCTGCAGAATGGGCTATATATATCTTTCTCTTACTTATTCTGATTTTGTCGTCCTTTCCTTATGTCTGACAGGGATTCGGCAGCTCTTTTGAAATTTCTGCTTCAACAGCCATCGGAAAAGCTTGTTACTCACAAAGATGATTTGAACTAATTCCTTCATTCTCTATCACATACTTAGACTCCACCATACCAGGTGTCATCAGATTTGACCTTATAAATTCGTTTCAGATAGCACTGAAATCACAATGAGATTTATTCAAAACAATACAACATGGGAAACATCCAAACTCTTCTTTCTAAATATTTTATAGTTCCAAGACCCTTATTTTATTATTACTAAGACTCATAAGATTCAAAATTTTCTCTTAGTAAGCATTGTTTCTAGATAACAAACTACCGAGCTTCATATTGTATGAGTATTGCTTCATGGAAGCTTAAGAGCTTACAGGTAAAAAAGCTTCCGAAAGGCAAAAAAATGGACTGTAAGCTCTTCAAATTGAATTATTGTTATAATTTTGTTATTCCTACTTGAAGCTGTACACGAACTGTAAAATTTTCCTCCTTTTAATCGCTGCCTCCAGATGCTAAACAACCGGGCTTCCACCAAAACGAAAGCCGTAAAAAAGCTTCCAAGTTATTTTTATTTTGCTGTGGTATTTATTTACTATTTTAATAACGTTTAAGAGAAATAAAATTTCTATTTGCCATTCCTTCTCATTCTAGTCTCATTCTATATTTTTCCTCAAATAAAAATATATGCATTTCTTCATAAATTTTTATTTCTCAATTTTATACTTTGGTCATTTAAAAACCCATTGGAATATATGTATTAGCAATGATTATTTATTTACAATGTTCCAGTTCATAGATTGGAGTATATTTTGAAAGATCATTAACAACAGTTCTGCAAGCCCCAGCTTTGATTTTCACAGAATGAACAAAGAAAAGAATTTCAGGCATTCGCAAATTGTTTTTGTTGAGACATTGGAAAGAAGGACAGCTAGCATATCCCACACGCTTTCCAATCTCTTCCTCTCTCCTAAGCTCACTACTGCTAAAGCAAAATATTGAAATGAAGAAACTCTTCAATTTTAAATTGAATGGAAAATTTAAATATGTTACATATATATATTTATGTTAGTAAATTCAAATCTATAGTAAAAAAGCTCGCCAGTGACCCAAAACTTGTTTGCAAATATAACTGATTTGCTTTTATTCTCAAATACTCACATAGTCTGCTTCACTTGCAGAGCAACGGCGTTCTGTATCACAAGGTTTCTAGAAAAAATTCAGCACAACTTTGATTTCAATGTCAAAGTAGTGATTTGGAATCTCGAAAGGTCGAATCTACTAAGCGGAAGTTCAATGAAAAACTTGAGTAACAGTTCCAAATTCTCTCCAACAATTTTAATTGTCCATAAACTTGGGTAACTTAAATTTTTCTTCACATTTCCTTTGTTGGCAAAGAAGTTCGTTACACAATAGTCGAGTCTACATAACCGACATGGACACGAATACTTATCTGGTGTCATAAACCACTTAGGAAATGTGTTCCGTTCCAACTCCAAATAGATTACATTTAATGTCAGCCACTCTCAGTATATAACATTTTGCACGAAGTTTCTCATTTTACTTCGTTCTCTTGCTCAACTTCGTTCCATTTCAAAACAATCTTTTTAAATTGTTGTTCAATTCGTGCCCATAAAAACGTCTGCTATAATGTTTAAATTCGTTTTTATTTTCACTTTGGTCTTCCATTTTTGTTTCATTAATATATTTTCATTCTTTTCTTTAGCACACATATGTATACTTTATTCCAATTTCATTTCGTTCCTTCCATTACTGTATTATATTCCCAATAATTTCCAATGTTTTTATTTGTATTTGCCTACAATTTAAATAAGCTGAGTTTATCTTCTTCTGGAAGCTTTCGGAAGTCAAAAATACACAATTAAAACATACGCAGGAGCATAATTTTGGAGTTTGCACGGACATTATTAGAAGCCATAGTTAACCGGCTAACCTATCAGTATGCACATTTCAAGCATATATTTTTTACGCCATTTCTTTCCCAATCATTCCTCTAATCTGATGTGCCATTACAACATAATTAATTTCATTTTGTTTCATTCCATTTGGTGCGTTCCATTTCATTACCGTTCCCCTTACCGCTGGGACCTCTCCTCATTTGAGAAGTGCTGCAGACAACACCCTTACCGTCGCACCCGCCTTACAAAGCTTTTCTAATTCTAATTTCTATGCATCTCCCACTACCGCCATTTGATAGTATATGCATATGTACCTATGTGTTGTCATTGTTGTTGTTGCTAATGGTGTTAGTACAGCTATTGGTTTTTGCAACGCACCAGTAGTGGAGAGTGCTAAAAGCTTTTAGTGAAATTAGTTTCAACTTTCTGACCACGTTTCGTTTTTGATCGTTGGCTTGGTCAGTGTTGCGTTGCGACACACACAGCAGTCACACCAACAACAACAACAACAACAACAAGAACAAGAACAACACCCACCGGCAAGCGAGAGCAGACGATACAGTTGGCCAAACAGTAACAACAACAACTATGAGTATCTAAACTTTAGCATCAACACCAACTCTGCGAAAGCAATTCAAATATCTGGCAGCGGCAGCAACAACACCAATGAACACCCATAAAGGCAGCCCACAAGCGTACGCGTACGATAGCCATGCGGTTTGGCCGTAGCTGCCACATGCGCCGCGACCAGAGCGTTTAGTTTAATTGCCAAAAATTAAGTGATGAACAGAAAATTTTTAAACTGCCTCGACGAACTTGCCACAAGTGCAGCAGCAACTCCTCGCCGAAACAAAACAAAACAAAACAAAACGAAACGAAACGAAACGAAGCGAAATGCTCTAAATACTTCGCCCTTTGTGAAAAAGAAAAACACCGGCTTTTCCACATTCCTCTCAGACCCCGCCTGCCGCGCGGTGGCGGAAGTACACTGAGGTCGTTGGGTTGGACAAATGTTGATTAGAAATTAATGAAAATGTTGTTGTGCTTCACGAAGCCTGACAACACGCGCACCAAATACTTCGCCCAACAATTTCTATCTCCATATTTCAATATAATTTGATACACTCGCGCCACACTCGCCTTCATTATGAGTTTTTAATAAACAAAAAAATGAAATGATTCTCTTTCATTGCGAGCTTTTCACGGCCGCAAGAACAGCCTGACAGATAATTAGTTATGCTGAGCGGTGGCTCGTAACTAAAGCAGTGTGCCCGGATATAAGGATGTGAAAGATCAAATAGGCACGAATATAATTTATAATAATATCTGCATAATTTCGGTGAAGAGCTTTAATATGGTAATGGTGGAAATCAGAATTTGAAGAGTGAGCTGTTACTGAGATGTGTTTAAGTTATCATTTGAGATTTTTGAAAAGTTGCTTTTTAAAGTTTCAAATATATAAAATATACCCAGAAAAATACTAAAGAAGTGAGCACGAAACATCTCGAGACCTTTTAAAGAAGAATGTATTTAGTTTTAAGGAGTCCTCAAAAAAGGTTAGCTATCTTAGAGTCTGCGTCAATTCTCCTATACGGAAGTCCTCTGAAAATTGCTCTTTTTAAACTAAGAAAAAGCTCAAAGCCAGCGAAGTGGTCTCTCATGAGTAAATCTTGGATTTGACATCAGAAAAAAAATCGACTGACGGTATTCTTTTGTTGTTTTTGTTATTATTGCCAGAAGTTTAGGTCCGCAATTAAAGGCGATCTCATGAATTACCCATTCTCATTCCCATTACACATTATTTTGATTATGGTGACAGATTAAACAATGGAACGAGGTCGGGTAGTAAATGAAAGGGAGGAAATTACATTACGATTAAACATGTTTTGTCATAAAGCTAATTACAAAGTCTACGAAACTATCATACATCCAAAGTTTAAACCAGTTCGATAATCTCGAGACTAATATTAATACCGAGAGGGATATAAGGATATAAAATTTATATTGAAATTATTTCTGAATAAAAATTGTCCCTCTTTGCAATAAAATCATACAAGGGCTTTCGCCCTCAAAGAGGGGAATCTTCATAAGTACATCTAACAAAATTTTGTATCTACTCATACAGTATACACAGAGGATACTAAAACTTGCGACCTCTTCTTAAAGCATGAAATTCAGCGTCTACATTCGGGATACGGTCATATCAATTGAATAATGAATCGAGTGAATCGACGAGATTGAGATGTAAAGACTATATTGGCCGTAAAAAGGCGTAAAGGTGTCGATAGAAATACTTGGCAGTAAAGGACTTCACTTCTCTCGCTGTTTCAAATTGGTGCATTCGTACGTTGTTGCCATGTGAGCTCGGCCGAAATCGCTTACACCTTCACAGGGCGATACTGTCAAGCATATTTCTTACGGGAAATTGTGTTTTCAAAGTCCAACGATCCAAAATATCGATTCAATGATGCCAAATGACGAACTAAGATGTATATATATTCAAATTAACCCGAGTAGGAATACCGTAAGAATAAGATAGACTCGCGAAACTTTTACAATACTATCTATATAGCTGGTTTTTACCTTGCTAGGTACTAAATATCGGGAAGACCGCAGAGCTTGCATAATAGATTGCTATTTCTTTGGTTATCTTCTAAGCGCGCGAATACAAAAGCGAGATGATTAAGCTAAAGTTCCAAAGATCTTCGGAAAGAACTATGTAACCTGGTGGCAAGTGAATTTATCTGACTGCCTTACAACCTTAGTAAACAGAATGAAGATTTGAAACTTGATACTAAGTGTAGACTACTAAGATAAGAAACAACTTTAATCGGAGCACACTTGCTATAAAATTAAAGGCGACCATTAGAGAATATCATATAATCACAAAAATCAAATGTAGCAATTATAATTTTCCATGCAGCAATTATTGCATATAAAGCGTTCTCGGAATCGCATAACGGCATATTTTTACTCACTGCTTCGCGAAATTAAACGTTCGCCGTAAATTTGCGCTCATTGAAAACTATTAACCAAACAATATGCATGCATAACAAAGCCGCACAAATGCCCCTTTGAATCTTCCCTAACACATATACACACACATATGAACATATGAACATAAAAAAATATTAACCACTTGTTGGCACATTAGCGTTGAGCCCTTCGCGGATATGATTTCTAAATTACTTGCAACGCGCCGCAATCAGGTCAAATGTTGCACAGCAAATTAATTAAGAATTACGAATGGCATTGTCAATGTCTGTCAGCGTGAAATGCTACCGAAAATGCACACATACGTACATGCATGTGTTAGTATGTGTTAGTGAGTATGTTTTTGTTAGTGTGCAATTGTGTTGTCTGCCCGTTCGACAGCTTGTTTGGCATGTTGCTAAACAAGACGATCGCATTGTTCGCAAACTAATACACAAGTCAGCCTTTCAGCGAAACATATGTACGTGCATACATATAAATGAGCGGCAATGCTTTCGTAGCATACCTGTAGGAAAAATAGCACCTAAGAGAATATAATGGAAATTTGGTAAACACTCCAGTTTTTATATTGTCGAAACCGTTCTTGTTAAGTCAAAATAAAAAAAAACTTATACTTTTTGTTCTACCGAAAGAAATACGCAGGGAGAACTTGCCCGCAGAAAAGTATTAGAAGAATAATAGATATCTTCGTTACGTCGGTTCACCCCTCCACTTTTAAGCTCCTTTTGTTTGAAAAAATTGGAATTTTGGCAATAGTTTAAGTTGATACCATATGAAAATGGAATAATTTGTTATCTCTGATTAACTACTCTACTCATTTTATGCCAGTTGCGTGTTCGATTCATTCCTCTCCAAGCTCTGAGGAATGACGTAATAGCAAGAGATTTTTTTTTTCAAATTTATTATGCGCCTGTACTTGATACCACACATGCACATAATCGGTTCATCCCTTTCATTCTTTAATGCTTAGACTAACCAACCCGTGAGAGTATTTAATTAGCATTCAATACCAAACTTAATCAACCAGCTGATTGGTGATTCACTATTTACAACGGAATTCTTGCCAGAACATATTCCATACTTCACGATTTTTTCACGATTTTTTTAAACATTTTTTGGGGTGTCGCTCGGCTATATAATACAATATGTTGAACAGATATGGTGCAAGCAGGGTTTTATATATTATCAGATCTTTGCCGGGTAGTAGTAAGATGGCAAGTAAGTTAGTTCTGTAATGTCTTATCCAACAACTAATATTATGTATATTAAATTTTGAACTGAAGCCTTTTCCGGAACTTGAAAATACATATAATTGGAATCAAGAATCAGTTTCACACCCCCCCCTTTATTATTATCCCTACAGGGTTGCATTTGAGTAGAAACAATTGCCTGCTCTACCCGTTAAAGCAACATTTTGCGGGCAGCTAATTGAAAACGTACAAATTGGCAGCGGTTTGAGTGACAGCGAAGCCGACGGCTGAAGGAGGTGGGGCACGAGAATGGCAAAAAAAAAACCAAACGTATTCAATTAAAATGCAAAAAGTGAAAGCAAATTAAAATGGTTTTAATGTGAACGTCAGCCACAAGGCAGACAGATGAAGGCAATTGAAGCGCAACCGCAGCACTCACGCACGCGCACAGCCAAACTGAAACAAAGCCTTTGCAACTCTGTGCAATGCAGTGTATTAAAGGCGAAATTATGAATAAAATGTCTTTCATACGCTTACTCAAGCGCGCATAAAATCATGTAGACTAGCTTCTATGTAGCATATGCTCTAAATACGCCTGAAAACGAGAAAGAGAATGAGAAAGACTGCAAGTCGGCGGAAGACCGATCGGTTGTAGGGGGGTTGCGCAGTGGTGAAGCAGCAAATCTAGTGCTTGTAAATAATTATGTGCACATGTATGCATGTGTGTGTGTGTGTGAAGTCATTTAAACCACTTTAAATGCAGGCACTGCCAGACATGCCGACAGACAGATAAGCAGCATCCGCAGCCGCAGCAACGTGAAGGCAATCCAGCCAAAGAAACCAGAAAACAAATAAACAGACAGTGTCATTGTTGTGATGTGGCATTGTCAGGGCGACATGTGGTTGGGCTTGTGGCGGCAATCGCTCGTCTGTCGCAGATACATGCTATCGGGCACTGGTCGCTGGTTAAAGGCAGCGGTGCGCATGGTGTTACGAAAAAGTAAAAGATACCCTAAATTAAAGAGTAATATTTAAATTAAAATAAAATTAATTAATACTTTGGAAAAATATAGAGAAGGAGTCACATATATGATTTCTAAAACAGAGTAATAGGTTCAAGTTGATCTCTCTTCTTGGCATACCTGACTCAGAAATCTCTGTTCATTAAGTTGGTCTGCCAGCGAGCTAATGAGCCAGTGCTTTAGAAATCATAAACGGCATACATGATCGTTTCAACTAGAATGGAGTTAGTCTCGAAATATTGGAGTAACTCTCCAATAACTAATTTTATAAAACCGAAAAGCCTCAGACCCTTTGTTTATACAGCACAACACAAATAACATGTACTATAGCATTATTGTCAAAATTTGAAAAACTGCAAAAAACGAAAGAGTGTTGTTGTTGGAACGCAAATCGAAAATTTAAGCACAATACAGCTTTTGGTAGGCCTGTGCCTGCTAAGCGCTTGAAGAAAGATACAACTTTCCCGAGATTAATCTACAACGCATATAATAGCTCAGCTGTCAAATTTATATTCCCATTCGTGTTGGAGTTTGGAAGATTCTGGCTGCGGTTATTCGAAACTTCTATACAATTTCTTGCCTCATACCTCAAAACTACACTCAATGTCGTTTATTCTGGAAGTAAACTCGCATAACTCGGAAAACCCTGATTTTGTGTTGTTACTTTACATCAGGAAACAACGTGCAATTTTCAAATATTCGCCTTCGGTGTAAAATCGCCCATGTAACTTAGTATGAAATGTTAACTAAGTGTCGAATAAAGGTATAAGTCGCACTCTTGAGTAATATATTGCCTTGAGTGTTGTCTACACTACCTCAAGATCTTTCATATTAGTTGCCTTGGATTCAAAAATCTCAAAATATATTTGTAAGAAGCAATTTGCTTACGTACAATTGCAGCGATAAGTTTGCCTTATTCTATCTCGAGCCCTAACAAAGTCTTTCCTAAGATTCTGCACTACTTCTACAAAA
The DNA here is from genome assembly GCA_021498325.1 of Bactrocera minax. Lineage (NCBI taxonomy): Eukaryota > Metazoa > Arthropoda > Insecta > Diptera > Tephritidae > Bactrocera > Bactrocera minax. The sequence goes on from JAKEEE010000099.1 coordinate 841,697, forward strand.
GTATCAATCCCAACTTCGGGGTAGAAAAGGCCGTTGATGACCACAAACTGCAACATTAAACTCTTAAGCCGATCTCTTTTCCGTCCGATAACTTGACTAAAGTACATTTTGACTACCTCCAACAACTCCGGATCACACAGTGCTGCTCTTTAAGCGTTCCAGTAGCTGGTGGGCGCTCAAAAGACGCTCTAAAGCTCGAAAAACACGCACTCAAGAACGCGCCTTTGTTCAGCACAATCACTTCCTTTGTTTTCAATTCACTGACAATTTGAGAATGAAATGCATGATTTTAATTTCAATTAAATTTCTTAGCAACGCCGGCATGTATTGGCAATTATGTGCTGAAATGTTTTAATTTTTCACATTTTTATTGCCGTGCGACACTTTCGATTGTCGGCGCGCTTAGTTTTCAAGTGTGCCACGCATGTGCTTGTGTTTATGCTTACATACATACACGTGCTTATGTAGTTGTGCATATGAGGTAAGGCAAGAAAAATTGATTGCCATCCATGGTGTTTAGGGAAGGTCCCCGTGGAGCCATTTGGCGAATTTGGTTCATTGCCAGCATTGTTTGTCGACTTGATGACGGCATTTATGCGTTTGCTTGAGGGCCGAGTGAGTGCTACTAACCTGCACATATGTATTTCTATATATACATATATATATATGTATGTATGTATATATCACTCAACGCCCGCCCCTCCCTTGGGTCACTTTGGCCTTCACATTCACACTCGCTGATGGTTGGAGTCTCGAGAGATTAAATTGCTACACGTGTCTGAGCGTCAGCTAAAATCAGCGGAGAACACATGCACACATACGCACACACATAAATACATTCATGTATACACTTTAATGCGTTAATCACCGAACATATGCAGTGCGATTCTGAGACGAATACACGCACAAATAATATTATGTTTGTATGTGTGTATGTGTGTGTGTGTGTGTGCGCGCATAACTGCAGCCTCAGCATATGCATGTTTCGGTGTTATTAGATGGCACCACAGCGTGTATGCCGGATATTTTGACGTGGCGTGAACATTATTGGTGGCAAGCGACACCTTTTTGCATGCCACAATCATTTTGCCATCGTCACCAGCCACATTCACACCACAGTGCCACATAGCAATTCTTAATACACACTTACTATATATTATATATGTATAAACATACAAACAGTTGTACACATTTATTTAATTGCATTTACATCAACTTGTACTCGCATTGCTGCTCTGCGTCTTGCGGTGTCTCTGTGTTGCTGCTGCTGCTGCTGAGATGTGCTTGTTGGTGGCATGAGTAGGTAATTAAATTGTTGTCTAGCGCATGTCGCATGTCGCATGCCACATATGTATGTATCGTCAGCCATATGCCACATATGGAAATATTTCCATATGCATGCTTGCCTTGCTGTCAACTATTGTGCAACATGGTGTGTGTGTGTGTGTGCGTGTGTGTGCCTGTGTGCGCGCTGGCACATTTGAGATTGTTCTCGCTCGCTGCCTTGATTTTCCAGGGATTGCTCGCCTATGAATCTCTATGCGTTGATTGAAAAGCTAAGTTGAAAATGTGTACCGCGATTGGAAATTGTTGCAATTAAAGTTAGAGGGCTTGTACTTAAATTCAAATTTTAGAAAGTAAATGAAGTCTGAAACTTAAACTGCCATCTGCCGTGTTCTTTCAACTAAGTCAATAAAATAGTTGGAGCACCTATCTAGTTTGTCTTTGTAAAAATCTTAACAGTACCCGCAGTACCCACAAAAAAATATTTTTTATTTCAATTTTTCATATAAATACCGAAATTTAATTTTCTTAGTAAACTTAGTTTCGATTTCTATTTTTCCATTAACTCTTTTGAAGTGAACGTTTTTTTGGGATGTGAGTAAAGGAAAAAGATGCTGGCAACTAGATCTGGGGAATAAGGTAGAAAGTAGACTAAGTGGGCTAAGTCAAAACTCATTTACTGAGAGAGAGAGAGAAGAGAAATATTTCAATTTTTCTTTTAATTTTCGTTCATAACAGCTTCTTTGTAACCTCCATTTTGTACAGCCTATCCGATGCTCATTTGTTCTACACGGAATTAAGCATTCCCCTTATGCAATGCCCGGATAAGGCTAATCAAACTATTTTTTGGTATCAGTAACATGTTTTGTTAGAAAGGTAGTATTTACAAAGGCGAAATATTCTTTTTAGTCATCTCTTTTCCATAATACCACAAAAATATATCTCAATATTGGCTACCTATCACAGAAACAAAACTAACTTAGCCTGCGTGCCTGTGTGGTATATAGTAGGCCATATTCGGCATCACCTCGCATCACAACACACATTTCTTTAACGCTACCTTGTAATATTTTAAAGGGCAGTCTATTTGGAGAAGATTTCTAAAACTATAAACTGAGGCGAGAATGCGACCGTCGGTCCACTATAAGAGCTATGAATATCTTTCTCCCAAAAAGCAAGGGCTACTGAGGTTTTAAAGATATACCTCTGTTCAGTGATTAATTTTTGGAGATGTTGAACATATTGTATATATACTAAAGACTTAATGTTGGGAATGAAAGTTGAATTATTCCAATTTACAGTTCTTTCAACTAACATGCGTTCTAGTTTAAACACCCTGTGACTTGGTGTTAAAATATCTATGTCGAGCACACCCAATTTTAAGTACATTAGGTAATCAGTTATTTTGAATTCAGAAGAAAAAACCGAAAGAGTTACGACTTAAGTTTATGAAACGAAAGAAACGAGAGGCGAGGCGAGAGGCAAGAGAAAGGGTTCTCTTTTCTCTGCAAAATAAAAGTTTTTTTTTAAGAAACACATTTGTACACACTTTGTTGTTTCAACTATCAAACTGAACTTTTGTCCAAAATTTAAATGAAGATGCTTCCAGAATTGCTTTCAGATGTTAATAAAAAATTTAGGTTAGGTTTTGCATTATCAACGCTTTGGATTCAAATTTCAAAGGAAATTCGAGAACGAATTTATCAAGAATCGGCAGATTTTTCAAATTTCACATGAAAATATTAGTTCCATAGAATACATTCCATAGCGAGGTTTGGATTAGCAGATATTTCGGTAGCAGCTTTGATTCTATATGGACGCAGTTGACCCCTGTTACTGGAACAAGATATAGAATTAAATAGTAATAAAAACGGAAATGAAATGAGGGTGGAACCAATAGAAACTTAAACATGAATTATACATACTCGTATATATATATATATTAATATATATAAAATATATTACACATTTGCAAAAATAATCGCAAAAGCGAGCACAATATTCTGAAACATAGCTTCCGAATCTTGGACCTGCATTTTAACATAACTTATATAGGCTGACATATAGATACAAGGAAAGTGATTTAGAGTGGTTAAAAGAGGCTAAATAGGAAATGGTTATTAGGAACGAGGCAACCAGCCTCCATTTTGTATGACAACATAACCTTCTTCGGAACCAAGTGCAAAAGCCGTGGTAATATACCGTATAGCTGCTGAATTATGACACTCTTGAGAGGAGAAAAGAATGAGTCAATCTGTCCTGCCGTCACTGGTTTCATATGTTTTTTGCAGCTAGTAAAACCGCCCACGAACTAGCTACAGCTCAAATTTTTCGCGCAGTGCATTTCTTGGAGTGCATATTTTGCTTGTCAACTAATTACCGTCGCACACCACTCGGCAATCTGATGTAGCAGCATTCCGCACTAATGTTGCCAGTCACACTCTGTCGGAAGCGGGGCATTCGCACGCTCAGCGCGACACCAACAACACGTACACACACACACACACACACATACATACTTATGTGTGCGACAAGTTGTGGTGTTAGGGGAAAAGTGTCAGCACGCTCGCTGGTGTAAATGCTTATGAGCGTGTAAGTGTTTTGTGCGGTGACACTTTGAATTGTGTGACTGACTGGCGTTGCAGGCCGAGCAGCACGTGGCACTGGCTGTCACATATGTTGTTGCTATTTTTATATTGCATAATGCGTACGTACTTAATATGCCCACTATAACATATGTAGGAGTGAAGTATGCTTATAAGAATGAGTGTGAGTCATAAATGGGTGTGTGTGTCGGCAAGTTGCATGCAGTTGAAGTGCCATACCACATAGTTAGCGCAACAAACGAAGGGTGCAATCTGTATTTTTGGGCATGCGTGTGGCTGTGTGGCTGTGTGGGGGTGATCAAATGAATATATTTTTCAGGGTGAGTAGATATTATCGAAATTTTAAGTAAGATGTTAATGAGACTACTCAGAAAAGCAACCCTGATGTGGAAAGCCGTTAATTTACATTTGAAGCATGATCCGGTGATTGCAAGAAAATACCTACTAACTAAATTGCGTACTCATACAATAATCTGGTCACCCTAATAAATACTAAACTGTTCGCAATAAAGCATGTCGGGGCAGCCACCTCCTTGTGACATCTTTCCTGCACTTGCATGTCAAAAATAGTCACAATTCTGATTTGCTCTCGCTGCCACGAAGCTTCACACCATAACACGAAGCGCACAAATGAACACATCTTCGCACTCAGCGTCGTTGGTGGATCATAATTCTTGCATTTATTGGCGATGCAGTTATAATTGCCGACAAGCCAGCACATATGATCGCTTCTAGGTGCCGTTATTTGCATATCTGCTCCCCTAGAGCACACTATAGCCCAGCTGTGTATTGCCTTCTGCTTTAAGTTCACTCAAGCGATTCGTGCAGCGTTGAGGAACACTGTGGAGCGTAACTGTGAAATGTCAAGTGAAGAATGACTGATATGGCGAGTAACGAGCATCGGAGTGTCATTATAAGCTGAGTGTGACATTAAGTTAAAAAGCAAAATGGGTCAGGCCTAGTATTCATATGAATAGGGGCATAATTAAGTGCTAAAATATGTAAGAAGGAGAAAACAAAAGACTTAAAAAGTAAAGCTAAAGCGAAAGCTTTAAATTACTGAGCAACCAGGGAACCAAATATATTTCTTTATTAACGAACAGAGTTTCTTCAAATTACGGTCAGGTATTTCTTATGAAACGGTGGCAATAACTTGCCAACTCGGCAAATTAATAAGCTTTATTCGAGATCCAGTACAATGTGAAATTAAGTCTACTCTTGTGAACATTCTCAACACGATAACTCAATTGAGGGATAAAACCAGGTATTTTCCGCCTATGGAATGTCCGAGCACGAGGTTCAACAGTGAGTATGTGAAATGTGAGTAACAAAACTGGCTACACCAACACTCAAGACTCCCACGGAAAACCAAAGACAGAATCGGTAGCTTCGTATTATAAACTTATTGTGCGACAATATGAGCAACCGAACAAAAAGTTAGGAAAAGCATCGAAATCGCAAGAATTTTGCAAGCGATCATCGGGATGCAATATTATTGATTTGGGGGATGTTTTAGTCTTCACAGCTACCACTAACATTCTTTCATTTAATATTCAGTACACTTGAGTAGATCATATTCTAGTACTTAATTGTTATCTAAGTACCTAGAAATGGAAGCCAGGAATGTTTGGATGAGAGAACTATTAGTTCGGAGTATGTCTAAAAAGCTTTTTTCCAAGTTAGCACAGAAAAACAGTGTTCATCGAAGAAAGAAAGCATAGAATTTAATATATATTTTGCAGATGATCGCAATGACTGAATCTGATGTCCGAAAATATAGCTTGGTTTAGCTAAGGTTGATTGAAATGACGATCCAAAGCGAGAGGCTGAATTAGATTTCGAGACAGTGAAGTTCATTGTGGACTACGATATAGTGAGAGAAGCCTCTGGTCAATAAAAGCCTTGTTATCAATATTCCATAAGAGATCCCTAAAAGTATTATCCACCTTAAACTATTGTCTCATATGGACGAATTGTAACAAATTGTAACCAAATTGCTACAAAATCTATAATCCAGCTAAGACTTGAGTCACAACAAGCAAAATATTTAGATATTATTCTGAAGTTCTATTTAAGTTAAAGCTATTCCTAAAGAAGCGTTCACTTATATCAACAATAACAGTGTTTCTACGCATTCTAAACTGAATTTCATTCCAAGTAATACTACAAAATTACACCGTTAAACGGAAGTATTGAAGAACAGTTTACGATTTGCGAAAATACTTTCACACCCACTTTCTCACTAAGAAGGGTTAGAAGTACCTATAAAGAAGTTCATATTTGGACAGCCTGAATGATGTAAGAGATTAGAAAATAAACTTTACTTTTAAAATGTATACACAGTTGGAGAAATTTCACTTATTATTTAGAGAGAAAGTGCACTTGATTTGATCTAATTTTGTTCGAATATAAATCGAAAAACTATTTGTTCTAGCTTTTGCTAGTATAAAATCATAATGTAAATTTATATGGGTAGCCTTCAAATTAGCAAATCTCTGCGCTTGTGCAGCAAATTAAGGCGACATTGTTAAGTTCTGCGCACACAACTTTGAACTTCCCCTCCCAAGCTAATATTATAACAAAACGTATGCATAATATTTATTAAATATGGTTATTATATGCAGATCTGCACGAGATCAAAGCATACGCCGCGACCGACTTGATGTGCTTTAGTGCCTCACACGCGCTCTCTTTTGCGGCAAACTCCTTTGCATACCAATAAAATCTTATACACACACACACACACACATATATATATATACGCACCACTCACTTACTTATTTATGAGCGCACAAAATATGCCAAGAAATATGCTTTAAACTACAACTGATTGCGTACGCGTGTTGCATGCCCCATGTAGCGGAAAAGTAGCGTGAAAGCTGAAATTATACAAAAATTACGTGTGGCAGCCATAAAGTGCAGCAAATGGAACCAAAAGGCGCAACGTATTGCTCCATTTGCGGCGACAGCCAACCGATTGGACACTATGGAGTCTAAAATTGCAAATTAAGAAATCCAAAATATTTGTATGTGTATGTGACACAGTTTTCCCGCCAGTCATGCGACTTTTTTCGCATTTTCCGCTTTTGCTTAGGCCTTGAAAATCGGCGCGTTATGCTAATTTGCATGTATCTACCCGTTATTTTGGACACACCCGTTTGTGTGTTGCCTTGCTGCAAAAAGTTGCAAACACATTTAATTGACTCCACCAATGATGTAGAAGTTGCAAATAGTAGCTGGTACAAAAGATATTTTATTTACATCATATATATATGTATATAAGGCGCCACAAGCGATATGGCAACGACATTGCTTATGCACTAGTATGCGGTGTTCATGCAACGTCACTTTAATTACTTCAAAATTGCAAACGAATGTGAGAAGTATGCTAATACAAAAGTTCTGGACCCATTCCAAGTCTGACGCAGATAATTCGGTTGAACTTGTTCCGTAAATAATATCCGTGTCTCAAGAAAATTGGAGAACCACGGTCCGCCTTAGTGTACCACGAACCTCTAACATTCCAATTACTGGAGCTACTGACGAGCGCTGTGTTTCACAACATTTATCTTGCCAAATTATGGGTCGGACGTTCCTCAACGTCCCATTAGATATTCAGGACAAAGGTCAAGACTTACTAGACCTCGAAAGATTTGCAAGATGACTCTACTTATGCTAAGTCAATGTTATAAGACTCTACTCACCATTCCGCAGCTCAAATTCACAACTTCTAGAATAACTTCCTTCTTACTTGTTGAAACACCCTGTATGATAATAACTTATATATACCAAAGAAGTCGGCACGTAATTGCACATTGTCTCTCGTGCTGCCAAAACTGACAATGTTGACATTGTGATAATGTTAAATGCAAATGTCACAATGTGCCCGAAAGCGATCACACAAATCCGTTGCCAGGACGAACGCTTAACCCTGCAAATCTGCAACTACAACAACGATTTACATACAACTCAAGCTAACATACGAGTACATATGCACATATAAACACATATATGTGTGTTTATCGAATAAATTTAGGTTAAATGTTTGTATGAGCTTTAGAAAATGCCTGTTGGCAGCTGCGCGCAGATGGTGGCATCAACGGCCACAGTTCCATCGACTAATCTGAGCATCAACCGTTCTATTGATTCGCTAAACACAGGAAGCGCTGCTTCGATTCAAAGGCAAGCGTAAGAGAGTATTTACTTATATACTCTTACTTATATGCATGAGCAAATATATAGACAACACAGACTTAGCGACCCATTGAGGAACGGGAGAAACTTCAAATCTTGAGCGGCATTATGTTCGCATTTAACAAATCAGCCATCTGTGGATATAAGTATATATAGCAAGTGGTTGTTCGGTTGAAGAATTTCCTCATTAGCTTACTGTATCATGCAAGACACACCGCGTAAATTACAGTTTATCAGAGAGCTAGTTAGATCTGTGCACCTCACCCAAGCAACTATTTAGAAATTAGTTTGTTATGGATGAAACTTAACACTAGATAAACACCCTCCCTTTGTTTTTAAAAGGTAAACCAGCAAATTCAGTGCATCTGAAGGCCTTGAATTGCTTGCAGCAGGGCAGCAAGTTCTACAAGCGCTTGGGAAGTTTTCTCTGACTTTTAGCTAAACAATAACCTAATCTTGTGTATGAGTCATATCAACATTGAACACGGCATCATACCCGAACTAATTGAGAAACTGAAACTAGTGTCTTACAGAGAAGTGAAATTAGCTTACTAACTTCCTAAGCAGTGTGAAATATTGGACCCAAGGTTAACACATTTTTAGCACTGACAGTTACAAGATCAGAGTTTTTCAGATATCCTCTAAGTCTTTCTTTGAATGTCATTAAAAATGTCATTAAAACTTCACCCATATAACAAAAGCCCTCAGCTATGTAACGAGAGTTTAGTTTAGAGGCTATATAGGCGATGATCAAAGGCACAGAGGGAAGAGATAATTGGGTTAGGTCAAAAAGACAACCACAAAACTTTCAATTTTAAAGAGAATGACTAGGATATTTGACTAAAATGATTGGAACATTAGCTCCGAAGTCCAGAAATCACTAAGAATAAAGCAGAAGTAACATCACCAGTGCTTAAATTTCATTCGATTGAACCCCCGGTCCTACGGAAATTATTTCGCTATGGTGAGAAAAGTTTAACAAACTTTTAAAACCTTTAAATTGTTGGCTAAGGCATAGTTTGAGCTTATTAGAGAGCATATTACGTACAGTTTAATGGCGCTTACCAATAGTCCAAGTGCAGCAATTTGTGTCTTCATTCTTCGCTTTTCAATCAAGCTCCAACAAAGTAACTAATTTCTCAAGTTTCTCATTGCATAGAAGCGGTGTAGGAGAATTTAAAACAATAGCAATCAGATTTAGTTCAATTATCGAAGCTGCATATCTCATTTTCTATTCGAATACTCTATATCACTGATTCAAAAACAGCTGCGCATGAAATTGTTATAAATTTAACACAACACAAAGTCAAAAATGCATTCTTCATATTTCTAGTATATCTCATATTAATTCCTGCCTTTGTGGAAATCAAAAATGCTAGTGCTTTTAATGGCTAATAAAAAATGCATAAAAAAGATTTCCATTTAAGCCTTTAAGTAACTGAAATAAATACATATACTTTATGGTGACAGAGGAAAAACACCAAAAAAAAAAAAAAAAATAAAAAATTCTTCTTTTATTCTTTGAATATGTATTTATATATGCACACATATATTTGAGTGCATGTTTGTATGTGTGTATCAATGTTTTTTGAAAGCTTACAATTCGTTACGCGCACACGCTTATTTGCCCAACTCTCTTCACGGCCAATTGATTATACGAGTTCCTGACACCGCACAGCCCTTTCCCACCAACACTTCTGCGTTTGTTAGCGCTGTGACATGTTCACGTGTCGCTCGTAATTAAAAAATGCCACAAAGTATCTAAATATTTATTCTGAATCGCTTACGTGGTAACATTCACACACACACACACACACACACGCACACACACAGGCGCGCTTGCAAATAAGTGCTGGAGTTGTTGGCTTGACATGAGCTGTCATAACACTCATACCTTATGGTGACGCCACCGTCACCGCCACGGCCACCTTTACAGCCGCAGCGACACCAGCAGTCGCGAGCCATCGTCTGTCGTCTGTCGTCTGTCGCACAGTGTCCTGGTGTCGCTCAGTCACTGTGGCGCATCATTCATATTCATTGGCTATGCGTTGCATTTAAATTTGTGTGCAAGTGAGCGTGCAGTAACCGCCTCCGTCAATGTTTTTATGCCGTCAACCGCTCCCGCCCCGGCCACACCACTCATTCGCACACTCACGCTCTTTGCTGTGCTCTCTGGCGCGCTGTGCAGTCGTTGCACTCGTTTAGTTATTCATTTAATGCTGGCTTTTATTGTTTTTGTCACAGCGGTAGTTTTATTTTTGTTCGGCATTTATTATTCGTCACCGGGTTGTTGTTGTTGCTGTTGTTGTTGCTATTGTTATAGTTAGTGCATTTGATGTGCTTTGTTTCATCACAAACGATTTGCTGTCGCTTGTCATATTTTCACGTTTGCTTATTGATTCAAGTAGTTTTGTTTATAAATGCATATGAATGCATATCAATGCATGTGTGCATGTGTGCATGTGTGCGTGTGTGTTCGTGTTAGTTGCCACCCTACACACGAGCTCAGTGACCTCGGCGTGTTGACCTGCGACAAGTGATCACTTTTTCGCGCTTCCAGTTTTCATAAATCAATATGAATTGCTCTCTATTACTGCCGGTGCTTGTGTACGTGTGTGTGTGAGTGCCCCTTTGTATGTTACGGTTTATTTGTTTATGTTCTTCCGCCGATTTCTTTCACTCACGAACCTCCACGCTCGACCACAAAAATTCAAATTCATCGCCAAGCAACTGCAAACATTTGTTGGTTGTTATTCAACGTGGTTATTTGTTGTTGTTGTTGTTGTTGTTCCAGTTGCAATCTTTTGTTTGAGTGAGAGCATTTTTGTGGTGTTTCCATTGTGTAAACATGTGCTGTGGCACTCATCACCGCTGGGAAGCGAATTCGCACTAACGTTTCTTGTTGGAGTTTTTGAAAAAATCAGTTTCCATAAAATTTTGGAGATTTACGACTTCAAAAATAGACTTGTATACATTTTGGAAAATTGAGAATTGGTTATTACAAATTCTATACGCAAATGCACATATGTTTACTTGTAGTTTCTGAATATTATGCAAAATATTTTCCAGAAATTTCAAGTTTTGTTCGTAAACGAGGCTCTTAATTATATCCCCTTTACTTATAAAAATATATATTTAGACCTGAATCGTTTATATTGCAGTACACAACATTATTTTTTCTCCTGAGTGCTCGTTTTCACAGTTACGAAGTAGAACAAAGTATTGAAGAAATTTTCAGTTAACGAAAAGAAACGAAGTTGTAGCGAATCAGTTCGTGCTGCTGCCGCTCGTCAAGCTGCTGATTTAAAATTTGTATACATTTCGACCTATGCTGGTCTACGACCAGTCTAATACACCAGAGCTGCCAGTAATTTTTCGGCTAAGCCGACCAGTTACGAATTTGGAAGATTGATGCTTGTTCTGAACTAGTCGAAAAATTAAACGTTTCCTTTTGTGGTATAGATCCAATAATATCCAATAAGCAGTACCAAAGTGAAGTACAGCTAAACAACTCAGCTAAACCAATAACAAAATATTCAACTATACAAATGTTTAAAATCATATCAGCACAGCTGATTTTTAGCAACTTATATCCCCTTTAACATTACTCTTACCCCCAAGCAATACCGGGGGTTCTGATAACGCTAGAATACTCTACTTAAACTCTTTGGAACATATAAGATGCTCGTTTTATCTCGCAAACACACAGTCGTATGCGAGCTTATTTCAAAGGGACTTCCTCAGCTGCTAGTCTTTAGAATTTACAGTATTCTCTACTTGCTACTATAGAATACTACATTGCTACTATGGAAGCCTGTAACTTTACGGCATTGACAATTCATCATTTCAAGTCTTTCCATAAAATATTCGCATATATTTTCTAGGTGTTGCTCCACCCCGTTTCATTGATACTGCTACGAGTTTTGGCCCATCAAAATGGAGTATACTTTTAGGAGCCAAAATATGTTTCTTAGCGGAGTTCGCCATCCCTGCCTATCCTAACCTCAATATATAATGTATGAGTAGAGAGGCAAGTCTTCTGAGCGCTTTGAAAACCACTTTCTGGTCAGCGAAACGCGAATATTTCCAAATCATTTAGACAACTTTTGTGTTGAATTCGACAGAAAAGTCTCAAATAATAATCCGCGGGTCAGATGAATGAAATTCGCTTTCATAGTAAGTTGGACAATTTCAGAGGAGAGAAATTTCAGAATTGCCTATGACTGAATTTCGAATTCAGAACCCTTTATGGTATGAAGAAACCAAGACAAAACTACGCTGTAAATAGTGTAGTTCATATATATTTAGCCAAAAATAAAGCTCAATTAGAGTCAATAATTAATGTTTTCCGCTCACACCTGACAGAGCTTCGTTCACAATCACTTGGCTAGGGTAATAATAGACTTCCACAGACATGATTAATTCATTTTCCTTAATTGTCAACTCTTTTCATAAAGCTGAGTTGCCATAAAAACATGGATTGTAGCACTAAATTCAGTCACAAAATACCTTTATCAATCACTCTTAAATTGAAAACAATCATGAAATATTGATTACTCTTCAATGCCCGAATGATCAGCAGCAATAGTCTCAACTTTGGTCACTCTAGGTGACATAAATTCTGACAACACGTGAAATTGCCATAAATTATCTGAGGTGTCCCCCACAAAGTGCTGCATGAACGCTCAACGCCAACACAATTGGCTTCATAACTGACAAGTAGCTCGGACAAAAACGAACCTCAAACGTATTTAGTTAAGCGTTTATGTAGCCAAATGGCGGTGTGCTCATACGAGTATAATAATAATAAACACGCATATGTTTGTATGTGCATAGACGCAATGATATCGTTTGCGGCAACTATGAACCTGCGGTTGCATCCCATCGCCGCACCGCACTTAATCTCAACAATGGTGGTGCTGTTGATTTATCGGTGTTGCCCCGGAAATTTATCGCAAGTTGGCGACGCGCGCCGCCACCAGCTGCCATTTAATCCGCTAACGGCGTCCACTTTGAAGGCGAATGAGTTTCATGCAGGAGTGTGTGTGACTTACACGCTCCCATTCTGGCTTTAGTTGCAGGTGATATACGAACAAAATTAGACATATATACATATATATAGTGTGTGCTGTGTAAATATGTGCGACGCCAAGTTGCGACACTTAACCACACAGTCCACCTTAATTGCGAATTAGCGCTTTAATAGATTTATGTTTCGCACTTCACCTCCAAATCAATGGCCACTCAAAGGCGACACCAACAGCGAAGTGTGTGAGAAGGAAGCTGAAATGGGAAGGAAGCTGAGTTGTTTACAAGTTGGAGGGGAATTTGTACGTTGTACGTTGAACTGTTATGAGTTCCGAGAAGGCGGCTACCGGTTAAAACTTAAAGCTCTAATTTTGGTCAACTTTGAAGTGTTGTGAATGAGGCCGAGCTCATTTAGACCACTAAAACCAGTTTAGTATTGTCGAAATAGTCACCGGTAAGGAATAATGGCCGAATATTCTACTTTTTTTTGAAGAGGACCCTTTAGGATGCTTCCGTGGTGAAATCCAGCACTTATGCTTTCACCAGTTCAACTGAAGAGTCTCAAATAATATATTGTCTTAAATTGTCTGTTTTCGTCACTCTTATTTATGCCAAGTTCATAAATCTTCACCCGAATTTTGAAGTGGTCCAAGAGGATCTCCGCCGGTGGTATAAAAAAAAACCTCAAATTATTTTGGGTAATCAAACTGAACTAACAGTCTTTGGGCAAATAGGAAATGCGGTCCCTTCTCATGATAATGCTAGTACCAGAATATTCTAAATTGATTTTGAACTTGTTGAGCAGTTATGGTTATCGGGCAGAAGGTCTTATGTGAATCACTTTATTATGGATTAAAAAGTCGAATCAGCTTAGTTTTCTTATTTGAAACCTTGTAGACTTTAAACATTTCAGATATATCATTATCGGCAGAGCTTGTTCTGACAAATATAATATATGGAGCATGTCCGTCTATAATAAACTTGCAGAGGCTTCATATAAAGGTGCAAATAGTTAAGGTGGCACAAAAAACAGATTAGGATAGGCCAAACGGAACCTCAGCACTCAAAAAAAAAAATGTCTTAGGAGCTTGGTCCAACATTGCCGGAAGTATAAATGTACTTTAAATGGTAGTTGTAGATAAATAAAGGAATTTGCCAGCTAGAGCTATCATATCCCAGATCCGAAGACTCTTGCTTCAACCAATTCAGTCATTATTTTCGAATCTTTAATCGATTTATTGGCGTCATCGATTTTTTATATACTTATGGTTACCTACAGCAACAAAATCGCCAACACACGGCGCCCGCCAACACAACGCTCTAGCCGAGTTTGACACTTTTCATTTTCGCTTAAATTTCACTTATGTCTTAATTTGTCCCATTTTCAATTGCCAGTCAACGCGCTCACACACGCTACATACACACAAACATTTACCTACCATACCAACACATACAAGTTCTTTCAATATCATTTTGTATTTTCTTTCTAATTTTTAACGCAATTTTTATCGCATAAATCACTTGACATGAATTCTTGGCAACTTTACACATGGGAACACACACACACGCACACACGCGCATACATGTCAGCAATTTTTTACACCAACATACGAGTATAACAACAAATATATAATACACATCGTCTATCTAATAAATTTCACTTTGTTTTTGGGAGCTGAAAAAAACTCTTCCCAATTTCTTGAGTTTTCTCACGATTTTTCTGACAATTTTCCGCCTTATTTATAATTTATTGACGTTTTGGCGATGCGCCGCCTTCATGCTGCGGTGCTTATTTTTAGCTCGTGTTTAGATTTTTTCAACATTTCCCTGCTTTCGAAGTTTTTTCGCTTTTTTGGTTGGAGCATTATAAGAATTACGTGCCACGAAAATATCTTAATGGTCTTTAATTAAAAACATCATAACTTTATTGTCATGAAAATTTAGTGCATTTAACGGTACTTAGTATATGTGTACATATGTATTTATGTCTGAAACAAATTACTAAGTCTATTTGGGTCTACATATTTGTTGTTTCAACTAAAACGGGTGCTTTAATTGAAAAAGGTTGTAGTACTGATGCAAAAACACATTTTCGGAGCTTGTCGCAACGGTATTTATAAACACTCTATTCTAATTTAAGGTACTGATGAAGTAAACTAAAAATGTTCCAAAAAAATTAGAGACTGTTTCGGGGTTAATTAGAAATTAAGTTTCAATGTGTCTCTCTTTTTTAAATTAATAAGATAGAGTACTTGAAAATATTTGAAAAATAGTATTTTGTAAACACAATCTAGAAAAAGGTAGGTGTCTGGCATGAACAAAGTACACATTAGGTGCTAGTCTTCGCTGAAATAATTTGGAGAGAATTTAGGTTGAACATTTTCCGCTTCAAAACGCAAAACCTCGATGAATACAGTTCCAAAACTGTTCCCCTATTAAAGACAGCTGACTTTAAGTTTACTCTCACTCAGCTGATATTTTTAAACAAAAATGTTTCAAAAGTCTTCAAAGCATGAAATTCAGTTACATAAGAGTTGCAAAGTTCAATATGAATTGCTAATTGCTGGAAATATGAAGGAGTTGATCTATGTATGAATTTAGAATTTCTAGCAGAGCCGCTAATTAAGTGCTAAGATATTTTTAATTACAATGGAGTATCTTTGAATAAAGCAACTCTGTTAACATTGCGCAGAATTTCGCAACAAACATAAAACGTTGCCTACATTTAGGATGATATGAAATAAATGTGAGGACTAAGTAAACCGACAGAAAGAAATGTTTATTCCCTGAAAGGTATACAAAAGGTTTTTGAATTCGAACTTTATTTAATTGTGCATACCGGGCTTAGAATTTATTATGAAAACTAATATATGTTGCTGAATACAAAAGATGCAAAAACTTAGAGTTAGAAGTGGACAGAAAGCAAAATTGCTAATAATTTGAAGCAATTGTCTGGTGATTTAATTAAACAGAGAAATTTGATTTACAGAGAAGTGTAGCTAACTTAAAAGAAATTACTGGAGAAGGTTAAGACTAATTTTTCATAAGGACTAACTGGCAACAGTGTTTGTAACTGCGTTTATTCCTTCGAATCTAATAGTGACTGAATCAAAATTGTTTCTCTTTATTAATTTGCCGTTAAGCCTTTCTTCCTTGCAAGCCATTCGGCAAGCACACCACTTTGCTGCTTCCAATTGGTCCGAAAATATCTATTAACGGATATTAAACCAAAATCAGTATCATTTCTGTTAAATGTGTTCTGTTTGCCCGAATCACCATTTCAATATGATTGTTGTTGTTTTGTCATACGGCATTTGGCCACATGTGTTACGAGTGTTGTCTGAGATTCGCTTTGTTGCTAAATACAACTATACAGCCTGGCCGGTGCGGCGCATGTTTGCATACGGTTTTACTGCCGACGAGTACCCACTCCAAATACACGCATACACACACACACGCACATACACACACATTTGCGCGCGCACTCACCCATATATATATACACTCATATACAAAGAGATATTGATGCGCTACTAAAAATTGAAACCCTTCATTGCTCCACCACATCCCCGACTATCCAGTCCGCCATCCAGTGCATCCACTTCAATTTGATTGCCTTTTGTTTACACTTAAATCGTCGGCTTGTTTATTTGCTTATTTGCTTATTTGATGTTTCCTCATTTTTCCCACAACATTCACATAAGCGAGCAGCTTGCAACAGGCTGCAATTGCCCCAATGTGGCAAGTACATAGGCGGGGAAAATGATGCATCATTAATGTTTTCATACTTTGATTGCTCTTCAATGAGCAGGAAATGCATTGGATGTGTGGCATGCGAATCGAAAGGCGAATCGAGAAAAGGGTGCAGAGCCTATGAGTGGTGCGGTTTTTTTTGCTGTTGTTGCTATTTTACATGCAGCATGCATTGTTCCTTAGAATTATGGTATTGTCTTTAATAAATTGCTAATATTTTTGCTGTTATTGTTGTTTGTTTATTTGCCTCGTTCAATTATTTAATGAGTTCGAAGGAAGTGCATTGAAAAGGATTACAAGCTGTACTCAAAGATGTTGAGTGTGCTCTCTATCTCTCTCTCTCTCTCTCTCTTTCTCTTCACTGGGTGAGTAGCTCTTTCATGGAGATATGTGTGTGTTAGTATGCGCTTGTAGGGAATTTTTAATTTATTAGAGCATAGTAACTATAATTTCAGCATTGATTCAAGTTTAGTTTTGGTTTTCTGCACAACCCACTAAGTGCTAAGGGCACGACTGTTCTTCTCTTGTAAAACAAACAATTATCTGTCAGCAAGCGACTTGGTACGAAGTTTTCGTCTTGAAGGTGGTGGTGGAGGAACTTAACACCGTGGGGACTATATTTGAAGAAAGGCAAGGTTGGTAGGACCAGCGCCCTGAGAAAAACTTCAATGCTTTTTAGCTCAAAGCTGTTAGTGAAGTTGTTCGCGAAATGGAGTATTCTTCCAGCTTCTTTCATTTTAAAGTTAGTTGATACATTTTTATAAGAGAGTTTTTAGCTCGTAGCTACCTTTTAGAGACTGCATTACTGTTAATTCTCAACAGTTTCGGAGTGAGTAACGACATTCTCTACGCTTTTACAGTTATGATTTTTGACGGAAAATAGGATTGTAGGCTTAAACCTTGCAGAATCAGGGTTGCATAGGCATACCATATTCCAACTTCATATAGGCAACCTTTGAGGTTATGTAAGTTCCAAATTTTCAGGTACACAAAAATTATAATTTTCTAACTAATTTCTGCAGAAAAAACCAAAATTACATCTTTGGATATAAAGGGTTATTTAAGACCTTTAGAATTACTGGTATCATATATAGTAGTGGAGCTTTTGATTATGCTAGAAAGTTTGGAAAATATTTGTATAGAAATTACCATTGCTTTGTGGTTAAAACTAAAGAAATTCCACTTTGAAGTAGTCAGAGGAACTTTAATATATTTCTTTTGCTATGACTGAAATAGAAAGTGTTTTGGGGAAATTTCTGAAAAGCTCATTAAAGCTTATGAGCCACTGAAGCTCAAAACTGCAAGCAATTATACTTAAAAATGGTGACTGGCACCACCACCACCTCAGATAGAGTAACCTTAAACATTTTGTAGGACATTTGAGTGAACAACAACAAGAGAGAGCAAAGAGCTGATGTGAGATGTATGGAGCATATCCATTACTAATGATCAGCAATACCTGGTATTTAGTAGAAAGAAAAAACACTTAAATAGCAAATAATTGCTATAAAATATCAAATTAAGCAAATATTTTCGCAGAACGCAATGTTGCTCTGCTTCAAAGTCAATAAATTCCACTCAAAGACAGGAACATCAATCAACGTTGCTTCCAACTGACGACACGAAAACGTATTTCAGCGCGTGTGGGCATTTATATAGCTACAGCCCATTTATTTCTATGACTCATATTTATGACAACTAGTAATAATTTTTGTGATTTTTCAGGTGTAGGCAGCACGTGGTCACAAACGACACGAAAGTCCGCCAACACAGCAGCAATGAAGATACTATCTATAGCTTGTCAAAAGGTTCAATCAAACGAGAGAAATTAAACTCGCACGTGTAAATGGCAATTTTCTTGAAACAACAACTACAAACAGCAAACATTTGCAATAGTAGAAAGAAAAGCATTGCGCCAACAAAACAAATACATGCCACACAGACAACCAACTTAACAACTTAAACAACAAAATAATCAGCGAAAGCGAAAGCAAATTTCAACAATAACAAGTACAACATACTTGGGTGAAAAAGGAAATTAGCTCAACAATTGAAATTGCCACGCTGGAAGTTTGAGGAGACGCCTAGCCGCCCAAAGCGCGCTTCCAGCGCAACATGAATTGTTGCTTGGCAACATGTTGCTAGACGCCGTTGTGCTAAGCGAAGTGGAAGTCGCAAGCAACAGACAGGAAAACCGAAACAAACGAAGCGGCGAACGCGTAAGAGTATGAGAGTGCACATGCATGTGTGTGTGTGTGAGGCAGCGAAGTGGCAACATTTTGAGGGCGCGACAAGCAACAGCCACAGACTCAAAGTAGCTGGTGGTGTTGGAGCGAAGCGGACCGAATGTGTGGAGCTAGCTGGCTGGCTGGCTAGCGGTAAAATAGCGTTCGTGCTTGCTCGTGCGGTTAGTCGTATGCTTGACGGTTCCGGAGCGGGTATGCGTTAACGGAAGAGCGCAAAGTACAACAATTTCGTATGCGAACAAATGTGGAGTTAATGAAAAACGAAAGATTGTCGTGTCGCTATTGTATGGAAAAAAGTTAAGTACAGAGTGCACAAAGTGCTTAAAAATTTTAGTGAAGCAATTTAACGGTACTTTGTGTTTTTTTATGGTTACAAGGGTGAAATCCTTCTTTTTTTTAATAAAAATTGGAAACCGTCATTAAAAACTATAAAAAAATTTATTGAAAAAAAACAACAACAGAAGCTTCATATAATAATTTTAAGCGAATAAGTGCAACAATTAGCCAGTGACGAGCGTTTTCAATGATTTTATTAAACTTGCAACACGCACTAAAAATATTTGCAGCGCTTATGTGCGAAGAGCGTACGGAAAATTTAAAAAGTGCAAAAAACTGAAAAAAAGAGCTCAAATCAAACTGTGAAAAGTGACAAAGTGTCAACGCTGTTGGTGGCACTTAGTCTGTCGAGCGCATACACGTGCGTGCACACACTTTTAAACGTACATTAAGAATTTAGTGCAACTTGACATTGCCAGCATTGTGGTTGCGGCAACTTTTACCGCTCGACTATCGCTGTGTCCGTCTGTTCGTCTGTCCGTCAGTCCGCTTGTTCGTCGCACTGTCTGCTTGCCGTGTTCTTCGCACTTAATTAATGTCAAGTGGGCATCACTTGCATTATGCAATTTAAGGCGACAACTCGTTTCGCGTACGCAAACGGCAGCAAAATTAACAACAACAACAACAACAAAAGCGAAGACAACAACTCGAGCAATTACAGCGAAAGCATCCACGACAGCAGCACCAACAACAGCGGAGCTGTCACAGAGTGTCGTGATTTCGCGTTGATCTATGCACAGCTACGTGCCAAGCACCAACAACAACAACTAAAACAACAACAACAACAATAACAACAACAAAACAAACAACGCATGCAACTCCGCACAGCAAACAAAATGCAAATTACAACAAATACAAATGCGGAAGTAAAGTGCATTTGCGCGCCACAACGCTGCAACAACAAGAACAAAAACAGTTGCAACAACAATAGTAAGAACAGCAACGATTACAACTCACAAAGTGACGCATACAGCAGCCTAGCCACGACAATAGTTTGCAACATGGCAGCTGCCACAATCCCAACAGCAATGACTGATGACAGTGGGTGTTGCAAGTGTGCAAGCAGCAGCAATATGCAGCATTGCGGCAAAGATGTTGATTACATTGCTGCTGCATCTGCTCCTGCCGCTGCTACGGCGTTGGCGTGTGCCGAACGACCAACGCCAACAAAATGTTGCAAGCAAGACATGCAGGACAGCCTTAGCAAGTACAATAAGAACAATCAGCACACATGTGCAGTCAACTGTGAAAACAATTTTGTGGGAAGTGAAAGTGCGAAGAAAGCTTGCAAACATTCCGCAGTGATTAGAAGCAGTGGCAGCAGCGAAAATTTACTGGCTACAGCAGCAGCAGCAGCAGCAGCAGCTGAAATTAAAACTAAAACAACAACAACAAAAGCAGCAACAACAACTAAAATGCGCACCGCATTCGATATTGGCAACTGGAAAAGCGTATGCGCCATGATGTTGTTGTTGTTCTGCTTTACATGGCATGGTGAGTGGAAATTGTAGAATTCAATTAGAATCTGTATATATACTGAGGCATATACATAATATTCACACGTTTGTGGAATTAATAAGTTATGATTGGACAAAAATCTTTCCAAAAACCAATTACTTCTATTTCTTGCATTTCATTCAGTCCCCAGAAATGTGTAATTCTCAACCGAGTAATCAAAAATTGATATATCAGGATTATGGAGATCAACCTACAAGCTAGTCTAATGGTTGTTCAAAACTTTTATGGAAGTTGTCAAATTTTGGAGACCTGATCTTGACCTTTGCCTTCCCAAAAAATTATATGAATATTTATTAATTTATTTTCTTTATAATTAATTAATTTACTTCGTCCCTAAGTAATTTTATTATTGTGAAGAAACGTATAGAGTATCTATTCATATAAGTGATTATATTTAAACAACTCGGTAATTTTCACATGTCTTTTGGCACGAAGAGGTGAGGACCTCAGTTTGATGACTATATATTTATAGGTATATAGTGTAGAACTACTTTACTTAGACTAAAGAACTATGCTTAATAATGATGAAGTGGAGTCAATATAATCACGATGGCCTTTTATCGTAAATAAATCTAAATAAAGTAACTTTAAGACTATTTCTTGACTTCACAAACCTTATTATCTTTTAATCAGTTATCTTTCCACTTCTTTCCTTTAATGTCCACTGCCTCTCACCTTGTCGCTCTACGCCATCAGCAGCTCAGTACTCTCTACAAAAAAAACCTAAAACGAAAAAAATTTTACATGAGCAGAATATATTTCGAAATTCTTTCATCCAGAAGATGCTTTGTTAAAGTTCACTTGTATTCTTCGTTTTTCAAATTGCAAAAGGATCACTTGAAAATTAGTTGAATTGGAACAAAATCATCGGAAAAGATTTCGAGGCCATTGCCTGATATTTTCAAGTCTTCAAATCATGTTGCCTTATTCTCGGTTCGACTCCTTCTCCACTATTCTTTTAGAACAGCGGAACTTTGATTAAATTTATTTTGTATCAATAGAGAAACCAGTTGGAAAACAAAAGCTTTCTTAAAAATTTAGAGAGCTTAAGCTTTCAACTAAGATGCTCTGAAGCTATAAAGTTGAAAAAGTAAAAAAAAAAAATAGATCAACTTATAGAATGTGGAAATTATTAATACCTGTTAAACAGTTTAATCCTCTAAAGCTTTAGCAAAAGCAGCGTTTTTGATAAGTTTTTTTAAAGTCTGCATAAATGAGTTTCAAATTTTTTTCAAAATTATTTGCCTTTAATTAAAGGAAATCACTTTCTCAATTCTGATCCATTATGGGAACAAGCTTAAAAAACGAAGCTTTCATGAAAGAATAAAGCTTAAAAGCTCTAAAAAGCTTTAAAGCTTAGAGTGATATAAAAGCTCAAAAGATGGGATGAAGCCTCTAACAATACAAAATAATTACAATGAATCAAATTAAAGAAACAAAACCGCACGCCCATTTACCACTAAACTCTACCATGTATTATCACCAAAAATCACTCTTCAAGCCATAAACAACATAAAAACAAGTCTAGAATGACATATGGCTATGGAGCAGAAACTAAATAGCTCTCAATCAAACGTTTTGCTGCAGTGTCACAAACAACTAAGGCAACAACAACAATAACAATGCCATGCAATCTCCACAATACTTTCAATTGGAGTAGAAAAATGTACACGAGACTGCATTTGCGAGCATGTATTTATGTGTGTGTATGTGTGTGTGTATATGTGTTTAAGGAAATAAGAGGAAACGATGCAATGTGGCGCCACACGACGACGATCAAAACGGCAAAACAAATCAAACGTGCAAATGCCGAAGCAAAGCACTCAGGGAAAGAAGAAGCAGACAACAAGAATTAGTGAAGAAGAGCAAGAAAAAACGCCAACAACGACAGCAAAGAGCCAAGTCCATATACAAAAAAGCAATATGCAGCCATCAATTGAATGAGACATATAGCGTCGTCGCCGCCGGTGCCATCGGTGCCGCCGCTCCCGGCAGTAAAACAGTGAACGGCAACCACCAAAGGCCACACCCACTTTCACCGCTAATGAATGGCGTCATGCCACCAAAGGCAGCACTCAAATCCAATGAAAAACCGTAAAGCAAACAAGTAACGGTAAAAAAAATGCTGTGCGAAAAAACGAATTGAAAAAGGGAATTAAATGGGGGGTGGGGGGGGAGGTGTGTGTGTGGACGCAACGCTTAGCCGTGTGTTTAAGCCAAATTTGTGCGCTAAACCGGCGCTGAGCACCGCCCAGCGTTGCCAGAGTCTCGTTTCGGATTCACACAAAACAGCCGAATGCTCGCTTAGTCGGACATTCAAAGGCAAATGTATGCCACATGTATGAATGTATGCGTGCGCGTGTGTGTGTGTTTGTGTGCTGCGGCACAATGGCGTGGTTCACTAAGCCATCGAATGCGGAAACTGCTGCTTTATTGCGCCGGCATTCAAGATGAACTTCTTTGCATTCCTCGCTTTCGTTTTCCAATTTAAGTTGGCATTCTTGCTTATTGTTGTTGCCTAACGAGTGATATTCGCTTGTAGTTGCACGCAAGTGCGGGAAAATAAAGTGTCGCACAATCAATGAATGAAGCTTGTAGCCGGCAAAAATGCAATAACTGAGTGCGCACATGAATGAGCGAGTTCGAGTACATGAAGGAGTGGATGAATAAATGAAAAAGTAGCATTGCGCCGGCAAAGTGGTGGTTGGAAGAAATTTAGTGAACGATCTGCGAATTTAGCGGATTTAATAGGTATATGGGTTTTTTTTTTTTTTTGGATATTTACTCTCAATTCGGATATTATCTCACATACACCGTTCAATTTTGACTTTCGGGTTGTCCGAATCAGATGGGATCCTAGTTGGCGGGTTATCGCTGAAGCACCTGTGGTTAGACCCGACTTTCTTCTTGGAAGGCCTTTTATGATTGAATGTGTACGTAATATGTCGGCTGGAATACACAAGTCTAATATATATAATTATCAAAGGTATTAACCTTTAATATTGTAACGACTAAAAATCATGAAAAAGAGGACCTTCGATATAAAAAGGTCACCCAGTTAACAGTTTTCTGTGAACAAAGAACACAATTCATGTGAAAAGTATTGAAAACCGGAAGCAAATCTCCATTTCTAATATATTTTCCATTGAATCTTCCACAAGTCCGGTTTAACAGCGAGAGAAAGCTGATACGCTCGATTCTTCAAAAGTAACTCTACATTATTTATTCCAGGACCAGGATTCAGGAAAGAAAAAAAAAGCAGGTCTTCTTTTTTTATAAAACAATACATGTTGGATGATATAACGGATGATATATATAAGCTTTCTTAATAACACGACTATAGCGCCACCTAGTGGAACTTTTTTTTGCAATTCCCATTGCGTTTACTTCTCGAATAAGAATCGAAAAGGACCACAAATATTATTCGAGTCTGACACCACCTATCAGGGCGATACCCGCAACCTGTTCCTAAGAGTGTACCTTAATGCTTGTTGGCAATACCTAAACCCGATACAGAAAGTAGACAACGAGCGACGAATTCATTTGCGGATATTGATTTGTTTGTAATCAGTGAAGATATTGATTAAAAATCTAGCATAAATACTACACTGCATTAAAATGGACTAAATCGATCTATAACTTTTTTAGTCCACGAATATACTGCTAATTAGAATTTCTGTTCCTCCGGTTGACTTCCCACCTAATATAGCCGGGACTATATGTGAGATATCTGAATTCCACCTGTTTTTTATTTAACTAAACTAGACTAGACTTCAACTCAGTAGTTATCTCAGATGTCAAAGTTTTCATAAAATTCCCTTTCGAATATGGTTCACCTGTACACCAAGTTTCGTAGAAAACTGTGTCCACATCATTTCAAGTTCATATGGATATACCAATATTAGCACTTAAATTTATATATTATATTATATTAAATACCAAAGATAGCGGTTCTTGGATACTATTTCGCTCGAAGGTTAACTTGTCGCAGGTTTCATTTGCTACAATTTCGAAGCACTTTTTTCACTCAAGAAAAGAAGAGAAAGGCACACAAGGAAGACAACCAAATTGACTTGGGTATTTCGCTGTACAACGTCAACAGTAGACTGTTATGCTGCGTCTAATAAGCGGCGGTTTCACCATGACTTGTTATTCTAGCGGAGCAGTTTTCCGAGAGAAACGCCAAATACCCTCTCACCTATTTACATACACACATACACAGTGGCAATCTAACTTGCTGAGACGGCAGCTTTCATTGCAGGTGCATTCATTGGTGGACGGGTGCAGGGCTAGACCGAAATTTATTGCTTAAGTTCTACAAAAAACGAGCATCGAATACCTGCGAAGGCAATCCGGAGAGGCAGGAAGGGGGAGGAGCGCAAAATAACGTTTCTATGAACAGAGCTTCAGCGGCATTTTGTATTTAATAAATAGCGGCGCGGCTTTTCCAAGAGTAAGCGCACCGATGGCTAAGCAAATACGACTACATCAAAAGCGATGGATTTTGTGTGGCAAAAACGAAAACAAAAACAAAAACTTATATAAAAGTAAGCGACAAAACTCCACCATCATGCTGCTGAGCAAGAAATGCAATAATTCGTAGCATACAAATAGGCGACTGAGCAAAAGTTGCCAACCAGCAATTTTCGCTTCATTTTCTCAAAGAATAAATAATAACTGAGAATAATTTTTTGCAGCAAAACTGTTGCAGGCGACAAAAAAGCTGATGTGTCAGCAGCGAAATCCAACGGCACTAGCTTTGGCGCAAATTACTTGCAACACGGCAAGATGGAGTAATCAAACGAACTTTTTTCACTCGCAATTGAAGATTGCATGTGCATTTCTATATCGTACCATAACATACTGACTCATATATAACCTATATATATCCTACATATATATATATATATAACATATAGGTTATGTGAAATATAAAGTGAAACGGAAAAACTCGCTGCCGCATAACCTCCAGTAATTTAAGTTTTTTCATCAAACTCGCTACATTTTGCTTCTTATCTCTGCTCGACGTAATGCCACAAGCCAAGCGAGTGTATGATGCCCCTCTCCGCGAACTTCAATTCAACACTTGCAACCTCAGCCACCGTCGCCACGAAGGCCACAGCCAACTGTGATTACATTTCTTTTCTTATGAGAAAACTCACACTCACACACACACACACACACATATATACTATTTGAAATTGCTGTTGCAAGTTGCATTTGCGCAGACAGCGACAGCAATCAGGCAGCGTTGCAGCGAGATGCTCACATATGTGCTAAGAAATAAATTGACTTTTCCTTGCTCTGTGTCTTAGCCAGTATGTTGCGTTGTTTTTGTGGATTAGAGAAAGAATTCTTGGTATATTTTCGCTTTTCACATATACGAGTAAATACAAAATGGCGACGTAACTTTATATTTGCCGAAAATTGCTTGTATATGTTGAGTAATGAAAATTAAAACAAACATCTTAAATTGAGGCGATGCATTTTGGGACTGAACGAATTTTGTTGGTAAATTTTTACAATATTATTAAAAACCAAAACAATTTTTATAGTTGTCAAGTAAAATAAATTCAGTTTCGAAGTACATTTTATGGCGGCAAAGTGGAATAAATTCATTAATTGACCTGTAATTGTTCGAAAGATTTATATTTTGTACAAGAGTGACGAAAAGAACGCACTACCAAAATGCAAAATCAGTTAAGCTATCAAATAGCATTGGTAATATCTTCTTCTATGCGGACTTTGGACAGCGACGCTTTGAAAATTTGCCGGCATTTATTTTTACACTTGGAGATACCATGTTTGAAGTACCCTATTTCTTAACTAATATCAGTTGTAGGTATACTACGCACACACCTTGTCATTTCAACGAGTGTTCTTTTCACGCTCGCTTACAAGAGAACAGGGTGACAGGTGACAGATTGCATAGCAAACAATGGCAACAGTTATGTTTGCTGTAAAATCTTAGCCACAAAGTGTCTTGCAAGATATTCTATATGGGTACACAATATAGGCCATTCGATGTACCATGCTAGGTTTATAAGAAATTTTTAAATCCGTTGGTTAAAGAAAATAAGAATTTTCAAGGGTCATCTGGATCATAATTGTGTTTTATATTCAACGTGTTCCAATTGGGTATATATATGAATTTTTACTAAAGGAGCACAAATTTTTAAACAAGTTTAAGTAAATATTAATTAAGAGACTTTTTAACAAAACTATAGTAAACGAATTTAAAATGTCCTATAAAATGTTCTATAAAGGAATTTTCCAGAAATTTAGAGTAAACTAAATTCCTTAGCAACTAATAGTGACAAAGTTATTCTGAAGCAGAGTTGATTCTGACTGAAAAGAGGTGTTGAAGATAACAGGTACCAAAAATTATTCATTTTTCGTATCGCTTAGACCAGATTAGTTGCAGCCCAACTTCAGTTTATATAGACTTTTTACTACAAGAAACAGTAGCGGTTGAAAATTCTGAGTGGTATGTAAAAATTACTCACCGATAAATAAAATTCTTTAAAAGCATTATCTGTTTTATAAACCTAATGGTAGATCGGTACGTTTTTCGAAGCCAAAAAGTAGGCAAAACTGAAGATTGCAAACAGCAGAAGTTTTGCATGGACTATGGAAGTCTTTGTTTGAAGAAAATTCCCACATATCATACTACTTAATTTTTGACCATGAAGGAAAAAAATTGTTTAAACAATAGCCTAACAAAAACAACAATCGGCAATGGAGTCACTAATATGCGCTTGTGATACAATTGGAGGCAAGTTCAAATTCTGCAAAGAATGGTGCAAAAAATAAATCGAAATCACTAAAACATATTTACAAATTTATCTCATCAAGTTAGTATAATAATCATATTAAATTATTAATCATATATCTTAAGTAATATTCACCCAAAAGTATTCATAGCAACATGGCAATGACTAAATGTTGCCTACAATTTGGCGCGCACATTGAATAAAATGATTATAGAGAAGTTGGAGCGCAGAAAAGAGTAAAAGTACGAGGCGATGTCTGCGAGACTACACTTTAACTGGTGTTTTATGAAAACATTTCTCCTTACCCTTATATAATTCAGCATGGAGATCAACTGAAACATGAATTTGTATTATAAACAATTGCTTATACGAAAAGAAAATGTTCAAGTGATATATCCTTTCCGTTTTAATTTCTTAAAAAATGCTTAACTTTGAACAAAAACAAAACGAGTTAAATTTTCCGTAAAAATGAAGTCGCC